>PVKZ01001507.1:354616-378309 GCA_004027375.1 Macroglossus sobrinus | reverse complement strand
ATATTTCAAATTCCCACCGTTTGGGAATTTATCAGTTAGACACGAATTTGGGTTCTCTTGAGAGGCCCTGTCTGTCACACATGCATTACGTTCACAGACGGATGTCCTGCCAACACCAAGCTAAGGAGGGCGGCTGCGCGCATGGGGGTGTGGGCAGGAGAGGGGAACAGAAAACTCTGGAGCACAGCAGCGGTGGTGGGCTGGGCAGACTGCGATGGGTGTGCAGTCCCAAGGCTCTGGAGAGATGGGTCCCAATCAAGGTTCAGAAAGGGCATTGGGAAAATGTTAAAGAGGAATTTGCCAAGGTCTATATTTTGCACACACCAGGCAGGGGCTGGGACCCAGCTTCCCTTCCTCTTCCCAGGGTCCTGCTACTACTACCCCCCTCTCCGCCTCCTTCTCTCCCCACCTTTTCTTTCCTCTCCTCCACACTGTACTTCCCCTATTCTTGTTTTCAGACCCCAGAAGAGAAAATTATCTCGTTCGTTCTATTTCCTCCATATTAAAGGTTTGAAAGACTTTGGGGGGGCTAGACTCAGAATCTAACTATTACCACTTTATGGGAAAATGCATGAGCTAGCCCTGTGCCTGGCTCTTAGTAGGTGCTCAACAAATGCTGGTTAGGTAAATAAAGGAATGAATGAAAATCATTTCATCGTGAGTTCTAAATGCTGAATCGTGGGGTGGCCTTTGAGAACTGATCCCTGTGTGGGTGACTACTAGATTTCCCGGAGGTACAAACCAGAGATGTCGGTCGTCCTGAGTTCCCACAAGAGTCCAAAGATGAAGCCAGGGTGGGCCCCAGAGCGTAGACCCCTAATCTTGTCTAATTTCTTTTCCTCCTTGCAGCTTTTCCTTCTGGCGAGGTCCGTGGGCAGGGACTGATGGGGGCTCAGCGCCCTCTGCTGGTGTATTTTCATATTTGGCTTTTGCACAGTGCTTGGTTTTGTATGCACTCGTTTTTAATGGGCTTAGGCGAGGCTGGGAGTATTTCTGGTTTTATCCCAGACCACTCTTCATGAATGTCAAATCTGAAGGTGGCTCCTAGGTATAAAAGTGGTGTCAAAGTGGGCTAATAATTAATTAATAATTTAGTTGAAACTAGGTTTTGTTTTTGTTTTAACCACCTCCCTGGCCCGAATGCCTGAATGTCAAGTATATCAAGGAGAAATAGCTTCTAGTCCAGGCTCAGTGCTGCATCTCTGATGCCAGTGGGTTCTCTCACATGCTTTGGAGAGGCACGGGTCTGGATTTACCTAAGGGAATCGAGAGATTTCCTCCAAGAAAGAGAAGCAACCCCCATCCACAAAGAGTCTGGCTCCTGCACAGAGGCTGGCACCGAGCTGCTGCTGATCAACGGGAAGCTCCGGCTCTCCCCCAGAGGCCCACAGGGCAGCTGAAGAAGAAAGCCAAAGGCTCTGCCATGCAGCAGACCCTTTGAGGCATTCCTCCAGGACGGCCACAGCAGGTGCTGGGGAGATCCTGGTCGGGGGCAGGGGGAGCGGGCAGGAAAACCACCCACGGGAGTGTGTACAGAACCCACGGCCAAGCTAAGCAGACTCTGGGTAGCCCCTTGTTCAGAATGAGGTTCCCTAGTTTTCATATACATGGAGTCACCTGGGAAGCCTTGTTAAAATGTGGATCCTGATTCCGCAGGTCTGGGATGTAGCCTGAGACTCTGCATTGCTAACAAGCTCCCGGATTCTGCCAGGGACCCAGGTCGTGAGAAGTCAGAGTGCAGAGGAATTAGGTTCCAACTCCGCCACTTTTCCTGTGACTTTGGATGGATTACTCCTGGTAGCGTCTCTCCCCCAGCCTGTTCCAGCTTGTAGACGATGGGGAGAACGACTTCACAGAGTGACAGACAGAATGACTTCATAGGTTGTACTAAGAATAAAATGAAGCCATGCAGACAAAGCTCTCAGCACAGAGCCGGCAGGGCCTGGTATATGGTGCACACCTTTACCTCCGTGAGTCCTCTCGGCAAGTGTTTCTCGATCCCCTGCTACACGCCAGGCACTGCCCAAGGCTCCGGGATAGAGCCGAGACAGAAACAAAACCTCTGCTCTCAAGGAGCTCACATTTTCGTAGAAAAGGACAAGACAACAACAAGTGTATATCATGAATGACTCCACAAGGAGTATCTGCAGCAAAACCTTGGCACTCGTCTGTAATTTCCCCTCTCTTTTCCGTCATCTGATACATGTGCCATGAAATTGCCCCTCTCAAACACTGTACTACGTAGATGGGTACCGGAGCTGCTCATTTTCCTGCAAAGTCATCACCCATTTAAAAAAAAAAAAGGAAAAAGAAAAAGAAAAACCCTTCTGTGTTACCGCTTTTAAAAGCTGACATCAATATTAAAGTGTCAAATAGGCAGATCCCCACCCCCAACCCCCGCCACCATGAAAGGCTGCTCCATCGCTTGCTGAGGCCCCTTCCCTCCTCCCGGGTCCTCGACTGTGACCGTCGAGTTGGGTTTTCACACTCTGTTGGGTTTTCACAATCTCAGTTCTGGAGACTGGACTTGGTTTTGTTTTGTTTTGTTTTAATATAAAGAGGAGAACCAAAAGGTCACCTTGACCACACAATAGGAGGGTAAGTCACCTTCGAAATACTGAAGGGGGAGGGAACAGAGACTCCAGGGGCCTGGGGAGCCAGTCAGGGTTAGTCCCCAGCAGGCCGGTGTTGTGGGCAGCCCATTGTCTGGGAAATGGGTGTCATCGGACCTGGGGAGTCTGAGATCGATCTGGGCTCCCCCAGTCTGGAGGGAGGCCCAAGCCCATCCTCGCCCACCCTCTGGGGCTGGCTGTGGCCAGGACTCAAGAGTCGGGAAGCTGCGAGTGGGCATCGTGCCAGGGCCCATGGCAGTGCCGGGACGGATGACACAGCCTGGCCGCCTCATGACTCACCCTTACGTTTCGCTGGACTTGGGTGCTGGGGCGGCAGAACCTGTTCACTGCGGGTGGGCTGGGGACCGCCAGCTGCACCTTACTCTGGGAGACTGGGACACAGGGATGAGATGCTCTGTCCCAGCCCCCACACCGTTTGTGTATCTTCCTACTGTTTTGTTTCTTAGTACACACAGCCTGCCTCCTCTCAAGACAGCTTTACGTCATTCGTTTGCTTTGTAAATTGAAGCAGATCATCATTTATGTCACGGTACACTTGGCTGTGACCGGAGTGAGTCAAGGTGTCAGGAAACGGACACTGAGGACGGAAGGCCTTTCAATCTGGGGAAGGCAGTTCTGGTCTGGTTATCACTGTTGCCATGGCAGTGTTTTGGGAAAAAAAAAATTGAGTTCCTCTGCATATACTCGCATTTAACCCTCCCCACCCCCTGTGAATTAGGTGTTTTTAATCCCCGTATTCCAGAGGAGAACGCTGGGGCTCAGAGAAGGGAAGCCACTGGCCCGTGGCCACCCCGCTGACTCGTATCCAGATGCAGCTGACCCGGGGGAGGTCTGTGCCGCTGCGTCGTCCCCTCCCCCAGAAATACTGCCGGCCCCAGGCGGCCACCAAGCCAAGGGAGCAGACAGCACTGGGCCAGGAGTCAGAAGAACTCCTGGGGCTCCCGGTTCTGGATTCGCTGCAAATCGATGGTGGGGCTGAGGCCACCTCACTGCACCTCTTGGGGCCTCAGGATCCCTGTGTGAATTGAAGAGACTGGATCAGACGATCTCCAAGGTCCCTTCTCGCCGTGGGGCCTTTGTGCAGGTGACAGCAGGAAGCCACTCTGCTTAAACAGGACCGGGCACTGTGGTCCGAGTCCAGGGGCCCCCACGCAGCCGAGGCCGGGCTGGCAGCAGACCACCACGGCCTGGGGGCTGGGCAGGGGCTGTGTGGGCCGCCGCTTCCCCCAGACCCCCGTTTCATTCTTCTCCCCCTGAAAACTGGGTTTCTTTTCTGTAGATCCGCTTTTTCTGTGTCTTTGGTGGCAATGGGGGTCGATGCCTCTCTAATTACCATCAGTTCTGGGGGCCAGCTGAGTCTCACCAAATTCCAACTCCAGTTTCCCCGGGGGAAAGTAACCTGATCGGGCAAGTTGGATCGGAGCTAGCTAGCCACCTTGGTCTGCTCGACGGGGACTTGTCACACAGACAGAGAAGTGGGGTCCAGGCTGGGGACACGCGCCCCCTCCCCCACCAAGAGGCTCTGTGCACGGGACAGGGGGAGCGTCGCTGGCCGAGGAAATGGGGTGAAGTAGGAATCCATTCTGACGCGGCGACGCTGAGCCCCACAGGAGAAACGCAAGCTCTGGGGCTCTCTGCCTCGTCCCCCGTGACACATCTCCGATGGGTCCGAGGACCTTCTCTGCAAGAGCCGAGGATGAAGACAATGTCAGCCGCGTTGGGGCAGAGACGACACGGGACTCACTCACTGCTCTCTGTCCCTGCCGCTGGACGCACATGGACGTGTGGCTGACGTCCCCTGTTCTGACCGTGTGACGCTTCCTGCTCCCTCCTGCAGCCCCCACGCCGGCTTTCACACATGTCCAGTGTCCATTCCTGCACCCCGTTTCCCCCACACACCCCGATCCGGGCTCTCAGCATCGGGGTCCCAAGCCGTTTAAACAGCTTCCAACTCACTTCCCTCAACTCCAGTGGTTTCTTTTCAACCCAGAACCCGCCGTGCACACCATTCCCGGCACGTGGCCCTCAACACTACTGTCCGCTCCAGCTCCCTCCCCGGCTCGAAAATCTCCCCCAGCGCCCACTGCGTATGGGATCACGTCCGGACTCCTCGGCCCGTGGTTCAAGATCTTCCATTTCCCATCTGATCGTAGATTTCTGATGTCTTCTCCCCTCTCCCTACATGGAAAACCTAAAATCCAAGATCCCAGATGCGCCCGTCACATCCCCATGGCCTTGCCTTTGCTCACCTCATCCCCTAGCCTCCACGAAGCCCCCATCATCCCGGCTGGCCTGGCCTCTGCTTCTCCACGGCTCTTTAAGTGTGCCGTGACGTGGCCACCTGGCCATTCGGAGACGTTTCCTGTCCACGCAACTCGTGCCCAGAGGTGGCGCTTATGTTGCCTTCGTCTTCATCTTCAGCACAGAGGGCAGAGCCCAGCCCTTCGGTGGATGCTCGGGACACGGTCGTCGCCTGAGCTTTTGCTGTCCACCCTGGGTGGTTCCCTCTCGATCCCTTCCAGGAGTGTAGCCACACTGTGGACATGCCTGAAGGGTCCCCAGGTGCCAGTAGGGGTATCCATCCTCCTACCTGGGTCCCTCTAGGACGAAGCAGGCTGGGGCAGGTGTCGGGAGTCCCAAGAAAAGTCTCCAGACTATCTGGATTTCCTTCCCAGGCCATGTCTGGAAATACACATATGTATTTTTGATCTGTTCACGAGATAAGGAGGACTTGATGAGGGCTCTTGAGACTTGATTTTGTGGCCAGATCGCCCCTGATGTGCTTTCAAACCTAAGCAAACACCAGTTTCAAGAACTAAGACGTCTTCAGGGAACCAGAGCAGCTAGGAAGAGCTGAAGCGATGAGTCTTCTTTGTACAAATCATCCTCAGGGCTCATCAGGCCCTGAGGACCGGTGGCCGTGGTCCTTACAGTGTCTGGCCCTTGACCCTTCTCCGGCCCCCTCACCCCGTGCCCCAGTTCTGTCATCCAGCTTGGAGGCAACAGGGCAGCGTGGTGTGTGTTGAGGGGACAGGTCTGCCCGGCTGTCAAACAGCTGTCGCATCTGTCCTTGACAAGGGACCTTCAGGGAGCCACGGCCCAGCATTCCTGCTGACACGGCGCGCGGCCAGCTTAGCTGGTGAGCTTGTGCTTTCTCTGTGCGTCTCAATGTCACCTCCTCTGGAATGGAGTTGTACTTGTGTCTTCTGCCACTGATGCTATTCCCGTCCTGTGTGCAGAACCTCATGGGGGGCTGTCCGCTCAGCCTATACCCCGACATCTTCTTTACGCTACAGAACCCAGTCCATCAGACCAAGGCGCGTATCCAACCCAGCTTGCCAACTCGGATTTCGGTTTGGAATGAGTGTCCAAGAGGAGAGTAAGAGCAAAGTCACCACGTGTTTCTGACACAGTCTTGGGAGTAACACGCCGTCACTCCTGCCATATTCTAGTCGTTAGGAGCAGGTCGCTGCGTCTAGCCCTCACTTGAGAGGAGAGGGATGGGGTCACTCTAGAAAGAGCATCAGAGAATCCAGGGGCCCATTGTAAAACCACCACAGCACAGAACTGAACACGGGAGGGTTCCCCAGCGTTTTGGGGTTTGGCAGTCAAGGGACAGGGTCCCCAAAATGTTCACGCCCTAATCCCCAGAACCTGTGACTATATTATGTCACGTGACACAGGGGAAGCAAGGTGCTCACCAACTGACCTTAAATCCTTGATCCCGTGTTACCCAGGTGGGCCTGATGTAACCACAAGGGGCCCTAAAAGTGGAAGCAGGAGGCAGGAGAAGAACCAGAGTCAGCGAGAGGCAGATGAGGAAGACGTGGCTGGCCGCCGCTGGCTCTGGAGAGGGAAGGGGGCCGGGGAGGAATGTGGGCGGCCTCCGGAAGCTGACGAAGGCACGGAAACATCCTCCGAGAGCCTCCGGGAGGAACGCAGGCCTGCTGACACCCTGACGTTAGCCCGGTGAGCCCCGTGCTGTGTTCTTACACCATTGAACGCCCGGCGACCTGGTCCAGCGGCAAAGGGACCTCACGCAGGGCTCCACCCACTCTCCCCCTCTTCCCCATCCCTAATCGTTCCTGCTTGCTTCACGTGCTTATGGTTATCGTAAAAATATGGTCCGTACCTTTCATAGATAGCTTTACCATCTCCTTTAAAACTATAAGTTCCTGGAGGGCAAGGCCTGCATTTTGTTTTGGTTTTTGTTTGGTTTTGAAATGTATATCTGAGGCACCCGACACACGGCTCGATGCTATGTAGCCATTAAATACTCGATCAATGATTTACTAGACTGTCTGGAAGTCAAAGCCGCCAGCTTAGCAAAGAGATGAAACCAGTAAGAGCTGGTGTGAAATAAAGTATGGAATCCCATGAACTCCTTCTCCGACGACTGGAGCCCATGGCAGGGCGGCTCCTCGAACCACTGTTTGCTCTGGGTCTTCCCTTCTCTCATTTCGAGCTAACGGCCAAGCCTCGTGATCCCTCAGTTAGCAGACGGGGGGCTTATGAACACATACATCTCCTTTTGGTGGGGAAGGCGGGAGGCAATCTCCCAGAGGGTAGGGAGGATGGATTCTCGGAGCCCAAGGGGACTGAATTCCTGTGAGCACCAGGGCCCTGGGTCCCCCTGCATGCTAGACCCTGGACCTGAGGGTTCCCCACATCGCCCAAGACTCCTGCCCCCACCCCAACACACACAGTGCAAGGAGCCAAGAGCATGGAGGAAGCAGGTGGCCGGGACAGTGGGGGTGCCTCCTGTGACCACACGGAATGGCATCCGATATTCTCAGGGCCTCCCCTCTCCTCCGACCGGGGACCTTTGCAGAACCAGGTGGGGTGGAGGGAGACGGTGGGCACAGGGAGGGAGATGGCCCCACAGGTGACCAAGACAGAATTTTCCACTCATCCACCAGGAGCAGAAAACATGTCGATTTAGAATAGGAAAAGAGTGGCTCTCTTTGCATGCTCAGATTTGGGGCTGACATTCACACCGGGGACACCTCCTTTGATTTTAAATGAGGGTTTTAATCTGGGAGGAGGGTGGCCTTGGGCGGGGCGGACTGGAAAAGGACAACAGCCTTCGCTGTGTGGCCAAGGACGGGGGCGGATGACCCGGGGCTGCTGGCTACGTCGGGAGCATGTCCTCGGTCACATAGGGGCTGAAGCACAGGTACATCAGAACGAAGCTCCAGATTCCAAGGGTGATAAGGGTGCCCAGGCCTGGTGTGGCAGTTTCCTGTTAGACAGGGAGGAAGGCGGGGACGGTCAGGTGGGCCGCTGGCGAGGCGACCTCCCCTCCGTGGAGCCTCCAGGCTGAGCTACCCAGGTCCTCCTTCCTGGTGCCATGCGTTCTGGGACCGAGTGGCTGTGGTCTGCACAGCTGTGATGGGCGTGCAGCCTCAGGGCTGCCGGGGCCCCCGCCTGAGACCCGCACTTCTCCTGTGGGTCTACCTACCCCTGATTGCAGTTGTTCTTTAGGGCACACAACAAACATTTCTCCTGTAGAGGACAGAAACGGCACAAGAAAGATCATTTTTCCCTGGTTCAAGATGGCCAGCCTGCTGGGCACCTCGTCAAGTCTTGCTATAGGAGAGGACAGAACGATACGGTGGCACTTGGGGACAGGCATGCCCGTCCAGGGTGGAGTCCTACTTGGTCACAACTTAGCGGTCTCCCCAGGCCACGCCAGAGGCCTCGTGGGCCAGCGGAGGTGGGGACCAGTCCCCTCCTCACGCAGGAGGTGGTGCGGGAGCAGAGAAGTCCCGGGGAGGAGGAGGGGAGCAGGAGCCGAGGGCGTTTGAAATGCAGCCCTCAGCAGGGCAGAGCTGGGGCTTCACTTACGTAACGGGTCCCACACTGATGAAGGGAGTCCAGCGGGTCTTTTTTTGGTTTCTGTGGTGCCAGAATTTTCTTGTGAAGGCTAAGCGAGGCTCCATCGGCTCCATCCATGTCCTTGAACCGGAGCTGCGGGTCAGCGCACGTCTTGCCTGCCAGCCTGAGCTCCTGATGCTCCTTTGCGCCTCTTCTAAGGGGACTGGGGAGTCAGGGAGGGGCAGAGTTGGGGGGGCGACAGTTTCCAACATGACCAAGAGATAACCATAGCACGGGTGGCTGAGGAAGGCCTTGACTCCAAGCCACCGGGGCGAGAGACACCAAGACAGCTCCTTGCAGTCTGAGGTCCTCTGAACCCCGAGGATATTTAGCCAAGTGAAGGACGGGGAGGTTCTAGAGGCGGGTGCAGGTTACACTTACAGCTTGCTGTTCTTGTGTATATTTATTAAAACATCCATCTTCTCATCCATATCCTTCTGCATTTCCTTCAAGACAGAATTCAAAGCCAGAATCACCATCCCGAAGGGCTCCTGCAATCCCTTTCTCCTGCTTCTTGTCTGCGAACAACTCAGAGATCACCGTGGCGTCGTACTCCCTTGGGAATCCCCACTGGCTCTGGGCGAGGTGGCCCATGGAGTGGACATGACACAGGCTGCCTCTCCCGTTCCCCTCCCCCATTCCATGATGAGGCTGAGCAACAGGTGCAGGCATCAGGGGCTTGTCCAAAGTCTCCAGGTGAGTCAGAGGACAGGAACTGTTTCACCTGAGCTCACACTTGGATGAAACCATTATCGGACTTGGTTCAACGCCTATGAAGTGATGGAACCAAGAACACAAATCATGTGACCCCTCCTCCCAAGATACTCTGACTCCAATGTTTTGACCCCAGCACGTACTCAGATCTTGTGTATTTGTGTTTGCTCCATCTCTTACCCAATTCCTGGCAGAAACAGTCAACACAAAATAAAACTAATAGCTCTAATGACACTTCGCATTTATCATTTACTAGGAATGGAAAGCATAGTAAAGTCTTCTTGGCAAAGTTTAGATCTCTAAATTTGACCTGAGAAAATTAAAAAACAGTGGTCACAAATGAAATTCTAAGACGTTATCACAGGTAATATTTGTTATGGACAAAACAGGTTTAGATCGAACATTATAAAATATGAATGAAAAATAATTTGCTTCAAGAAAAATTAATTTTAGTAAAAATGAAAGATTTGATAACCATTTACTGAACTGTAGTAGGAAATTGATCAAAGAATGATATTTTCTGGGTGGAGATGATTTCAAAAAATACCTTCTTGCAGAGCATTTTTAAATGTTACTATACATTTTGAATTAAATATTAACATTCGTAGAGTCAAAATATCCTTGAAGTCAAAATGTCCCATATTCTTACATGTCTAACCATCACTCCAAAACTCATGCCCCAAACTGACCTCCTTTTCTCCTCTAAGTTAGTTCTATTTCCCAACCATCCTTGTCCTTGTCACCACTTTCTTCTAATCACGCAGATTAAAACTCTGCTGTCATGGTGGATGCTTGTCCCTTTTCGTTCTCTCTATTGAACTGGTCGCGAAGAATGATAATTTTCCTTCAATGCATTGTTCAAATGCACCTTTCCTTCTGCTCCTGCACCTGGTCCAGCTTTCTTCACCTTGAGCTGGATGTAGCTTGCCCTCAGATATTTTTGCTCCACACAGCCCCTGCCTGCTCCCCAGGGGGGCCCCAGGCCACCTTGCAAACAGCTGCCAGCTCAGCTTTCTGAAGTGCTGCTCCTAGCATGTTCTCTGATTAACAGCCTCCAGAGGCCTCTTACCGCATGCACAGCCAAGTCCCAGCCCGTCTGCCTGTCTCTCAAAAGCCTCCGTTACCACGGCGTTTGCGCCCCTTCCGACTTGTTTCTCACAGGTCCCCCACAGGACCCCACTTCTCTGACTGATCTCCTCACTTCACGTTCTTCCTGCTCCCCCGCTGCACACAAGCTGCGCCCGTGCCCAAAATAGCCTCCTGTGTGCCTTTGGAGACCCAGTCCTAGCCACTAACAAATCACTGACCGTGTCTGCATTTTAATGTAGAACATTTAGGGAATACAGAAGAATATAAAATTTAAAAAAATTATCATCACCTGGAAATAACTAGTAACCTTTTGGTATATTTCTTTCCAGTCCTTTTTCTATATATTTACTTATCTATTTTTTTTTCTTTTAGTTGAGACCAGCCTGAATATATTTCTTGTATCTTGTTGTTTTACTTCTCATTATAGGCTAAACACTGTCTCTAAAGTTCCTAATTCTCATTATATCGATATACAATAATTTATTTGGCTATTTGCCTCTTAAAAATTTTGTTTATTTCCAAATTTTTGCTATTATAAATAACCCTGTCATGAGCATCTTTATATATATACACATATATACATATATACACATATATGTATATATGTATATATATACATGCATACATATATACATATGTATACATATATACATATAGACACATACATATATATACACATATATTATATATATATTTTTATATATATACATACATATATACATATGGACACATACATATATATACACATACATTATATATATATTTTATATATATATACACATACATATATACATATATACATATAGACACATACATATATATACACACACATTATATATATATATATATATATATATATATATATATATATATATATATACACACACACACATATATATATATACATCCATGCTGGCATTTCTTATTATTCTTGTAAGTTAAATTCTGAGAAGTAGAATTTATAAATCAGGGGGTTTTAATATTTTCTGATACCTATAGTCTAATTCTTTCCTTTTCAGTTTTGTACAAACTTGTACTCTTGTCAGCAGTATAAATGCATTCCTGCCTTGTTCTATAATTGTCATAAATTAAAACTTTGCTCTTTTGAATGTGACAATGATCTAATTATTGTTTTCATTTGCACTTATTTGATTACTCATGAAGTAAATGCTTTTAATGTTTATTGCTTTTGAGTTATATTCTCTTCTGTGGATTGTCTGTTCCTACCTTTGTCTCATTTTTATATTTGGTTTTTAATGATTTGTGTGAGCAGATAAAAACCTTTTTTCTATGTCTATCGTATTTGTGAAAAATTGTTTCTCCAAAACTGTGCTTTACTTTTTAACTCTGTATGTGATGCTTTTCTGTTATCATTTCAAAATTTTTTATATTGTCAAATACATCAATATATCCTTTGTGACTTCTTCCATTGTATTTACGCTTAGAACATCTGGATAAATACTTATATACTCTTTCTTCTCATTGGTTTTTACTATTTAAATTCACTTGTAGACTATTTCTGTTTACAGAGTTAATAAAATTAAGCTTTTTCATTATATATTCAAGAAATGGTAATAGTATTAAATAATCCTTTCCTTCACATTAACATTTAAAAAATCATCTTTATCGTATTTTTAAATTTTACAGAGCTGGGGTTCCCAGCCTTGGATGTACATGGAATCACCCGGAAATCTTAAAAACTACCGACCCTGGACCTCATCCCAAGGGGTTCTGATGTAACTGTATTGCGGGGAGCAGCCTGGGCATAGAGGGGCAGCCGGTCAGAGCCACTGTCCAGGCGATTCCAACATGTAGCCAAGGTTAACAACTGCTGCGAAAATGCTGAGGACCTGGTTCCCACCGAGGAACAGGTGTCTGCATCTCTAACAGGTGTGCCCCACCCGAGAGATTTTTATTCAGTTCTTTTCTGGGCCAGGGCCCGGGTGCACACTTTTTAGAGATCCTCAGAAGTGATTCCCAGAATGCCCCTGGTAGAGAGGCTGTTCCAGGCTCATCTAGGCTGCTTTCATTCACTTGTCTGGTTATTCTGGGGCCATACCAGCTAAATTTGATCACTGTGGCTTTATTAGGATGTTTAATATATGGTAGGGGTAGTAACAACTCTTGAAAGATTTATAGGTATCTTTTTTTGCCTATTATGCTTCCACCTTGGTGGTTCTCCAACTTTCCCCTGGGGCACGTGAAAAAAATCCAAGGTGGCAAGCCCCACCCAAAAGGACCTGGGCTCTGCTTTCCTAATTAGTGCTCCGGGTGCTTCTGAAACACTCCAGAGTCTGAGAACCACTGTTCCAGAATCCAGATGATCCTCTTAGTAATTGCTGAGTTCAGAAATAACCTTGATGGGCTGCTGGTTAGATTTGCACGAAGCTTCCAGTGCAGGCTTTGAGGCTCACCTGAAGACTCCCTTTCTCTATAATGGTGGTTCTGGTTCCTCCAGCCCACACTCCCTATTCATGCCTCCAAACACTGGATTAGCTGACATCCAGCTATCATTTAGCTTATACTTGTTGTTTAATTCTTTCTCGCAGCGGAGTTTGGGTCTCTTACTAGTAGTAAACGCCTGCAGGGCGGAGTCAGGCACCTCCTTCCCTAAGGTCTAATGTTGCACGCTAGCCTGTGGAAGGCACTCAGTAAAAGCTCACCTTCATAATCTCCACAAATTCCTGCAGTTTGTCAAAATCCTTGTCCATTACGTCTTTTATCTATTGAGGAAGGAAGGCACAGAGCATATTATTGACTGTAGAGTCACCTTTGGGGCATGTGAAGCAAAGGGCAGAGGCTGCCCCTCTGGAGTGAGCTGGTTAAAGCTCAGGGGATGGATTAATGATGGTCTGTCAGAGCAATAAGGCCATGTTCTTCCCAAGGAGTCCATGAGGGGACTTTGGTGCATGTACCACTAAGTCATCACCGCTGCCCAGCCTTGGCACAACCTAGATCAGGCTAGTGCAAGGCTTCCATGTGGGGCTCAGACCACAGCACCAGTGCCTCCTCTTGCCTGAGCATTCTCTTTCATCACAAGCATGTTCTAGGTGGTTCCATCAAAGAAACAAGAAGAGAGGTCCCGCTCTGCAGCTTGCTCCGGCGAGGCAAATAGGGAGAATGGAATTGTCCCAACTGTCCCCAAATTCCAGTAAGCCCCTCTCCCTCTGTCACTAAAGTTAATCCTCCCAAACCTCATCCATAAGACATCAGAGAGTCCTTGTCACAATCTGGGTCTCAGCTTCAAACAAGTAAGAAATAGCTATCCTCAGCTGCCCAGCACGCAAATAAATGCTCACGGGGACTCGGGCTGAGTTCACTGATGGCTCCTTCTGGCCAGCTCCGACCTCCTCCACCAAAGTCAGGCGCTGCATTTCCCTCGAGGACACCCAGCCTTCACCCTCCTGTCCTGCAGGGTCTCAGCCCCTTACCTGCTTTATCTCCTCCATCTTTTCCTTGAGCTCTTCCCTCACCTCCCTGAGTTCATTCTGGGGAAATAAAATAGGGAAGAGAGGGAGTAAGGAAATGTCTTGGATGGAAGAGAAACTGTCGAAGGAGAAAAGGAAAGATCCCGGGGCCTGGACAGAAGAGGAAAAGAGAGAGATTTCTCGTAGAGGGGGAAAGAAAGGGTATTGTCGAGAAGACAGGTCAGTGGGACACACAGACATCACGTGTCTCCTGATACTTCTGTGGAGTGACTGTCGAAAAAGGCACGGCCTACATCTCACCACAAACAACTCAGACTGAGGGGCATTCTCCCAAATCAATGATCTGTAATCCTCCTCAAGGTCAATGTCCCAGAAGACAAGGTCGAAGAACTGTCCCAGACGAAAGGGGATGGGCAGTATGGAACCTGGATGTGCGTGATCCCAGACGGGGCCCCAGACCAAAAGAGCTGGTTTTCCTTTTGTTACGAAAAGCATTCGGGTGATAACGGTCAAAATCAGAATAAAGGCTATAGATGAGTATGATATCAACATTAATTTCCTGATTTTTATATTTTAATAATGGTACTGTGGCTATGTAAGAATGTTCTTGTCTGTAGACAACATACACTGAAATTGGAGAGAAACATGCTCTCAAATGGTTTAAGAACTATATATATATAATATAATATAATAAATATATAATATATAATATATAGTATGTAATATTTAATATGTAATATATAATATGTAATATGTAATGTATAATTTATAATATATAATATATAATATGTAATATATAATGGATAACATATAATATATAAGGTATAATGTATAATATATACTATATAATATATACTATATAATAGATACTATATACTATATACTATATACTATATACTATATACTATATACTATATACTATATACTATATAATATATATAATACATAATAAATATATAATATATAATATGTAATATGTAATATAATATGATATATAATATATAACATATAATATGTAATATATAATATGTATTATATAATATATAATGTATAATATATAATGTATAATATAATATATGGTATATAATATATAATAAATATATAATATGTAATATGTAATGTATAATATAATATATAATATGTAATATATAATGTATAATACATAGTATAATATATCATATATATGATATATAATAAATATATAATATATAATATAATATGTAATGTGTAATGTGATATAATATATAATATAACATATAATATATAACATATAACATATAATATGTAATATGTAATATATACTATGTAATATATAATGTATAATGTATAATATATAATATATAATGTATAATGTATAATATATAATATATGTATGTATGTGTGTGTGTGTGTGTTTGTGTGTGTCTGTGTCTGTATTTGTGAATATATACGTATTGAGAGAGAGGGAGAGGACCATGAGAAAATGTCAACATTTGGGGAATCTGGGCGAAGGGTCTACTAGAATTCATTGTGCCATTTTTGGAAACTTTTCTATAAGTCTGAAACTGTTTCAAAGTGGTTAAAACAAGCAAAAAAAGTGGAGGGAATGGAGTCCCAAGGCTGAAGTGCAGCCATACTTGCTTCCGAAGCTGTTTCTCTCACCGCCCTTCCCCGCCCCCCACCTCTTCACCGGGCTGACCCCACCCCTGTCCCTGGGTTCTAACCAACGCCTACCTTTAGCCCCCGTGTCCCTGCTGGTTTGGTAAATGGCCCTTCTGGTTTAACTCCTTTATAGTCATATGTCTGTCGATTGAAACCAGAAACACAGAGTATTGGAAACTGCAGGTGTGCGGCGGGTAAGGCAGGAGACATCATCCTGAGTTTCCGTTCCTCCCTTCGGGCCAGAGCACTCAGGTGAAAGCTGGTGGCCGCACCTGCTCAGCAGTTTCCTCCATCCTCCTGTTCTCTCTGTGCTCGTCCTCTCTCTCCACCCCCCGCCGGCCTCACTGGGCCTCAGCTCTCTGTCCCTGAACAGCCAAGCTCGTTCCCGCCACGGGCCCCTGTGCATGCCGTTCCCAGCACCCCCAGTGCTGGCTCGGCGGCTGGAGCCCAGTCCTTCAGCTCTTGGCTCAGATGAAGCCTTTCCTGATGCCCGATCTCCAGCAGCCACTCGGTCACGTCTCCCTAGTTTAATTCTCTGCACAGCAGGTAAAAATTCCCTGCGGAAGTTTTCCTTATGCACGTGTGTATCTGATCAGTTACTAATGCGACCTTCTATGAGATCAGAGAGCTTCTCTGTCTCTCAAGGTACCCCCGGCACGTGGGACAGGTCTTGGCCACCAGCCATAGCGAATGACCCCTGACTCCAAGTCACCTCCCCATGAGTCTCAGGCCCGGATACCATCGTGGCCTCAAACTAGCTTCTTACTTTGATGGGTTCCGGCTTCAATTCCAGGCAAACTGCCTTGTAGTTCTTGTTCTGTAGAGAGAGCAGGTTGGGATTCGGCCTGTGGGGCATCGGGCCTGGGGAGGCTGACTCCTGGCCCTCGCAGAGCCCTCTACCCAACCCTGCCTGTCCGACCGTGCGTGAGCTCGGGACCGCACACCCCCCAGCTCCCGACTCAAACAGCTCCAGTTCTGTCCCATTGCGATGCACCTGCTCTGAGCGCCCGCACTCCCATTCACTGCCGGGGTAGCTGGGCGGCGAGCATGCTAGGGAGGCCCTGTCAGTATTATTGCAGGAGCTCAGGCTGGGGTCCTAATCTCAGCTGCCCTCCTACTAGCTCTGTCAACTTGGAAAAGTTATATAGTCTCTCTGAGCCTCCATTTCCTCATCTGTAAGATGGGGGTGAAGATTACATTTATATATTAAGGTTTTTGCACACCTTAGGTGTGGGCTTGGCACAGCCCTGGCCCAGGGTTGTGGCTCCCTCAGTGGTCAAGGGTTGTTGGGGGGGGCATTATGTGTTCCCTGTCCCAGAGGAGGACAGCAGAGGCCTCTTTCCTCCCCCCCACCCCAAGGCCAGGAATCAATCCCACCCCCTCCCAGCCCGACAGGCCACTCGCACTCGGAACAGAGAGAGGAGAGCCAAGGATTCATCAGGGCACCATCTGTGTCCGCCACCCGCCCCTGCGTCTCCGCTCAGTGTCCCCTTTACCAGGTTCGTTTTCTTCAGTTCTGCCCTCTTGGCCGACATGATGGAGGAGGCCAGAGTGTTCTCAAGTTCCCAACCTCCCCACGATGGGCCCCTGTGACCAGGCCACTGTCCTATGCAGATTACAGGCCAAGGCAAGGGCAGGGGGACCACCTCTCGGTGTGCGGAACAGCTGAGGTCACAATGCCCAGGGCCCACATGCCAGCCTGGAGTGTCACCGCAGCTCTGAGCCTGGGGGGGCCCTGGCTACTGAGAGGAGGGACTCAGGTCAGCGGCCAGAGCCTCAGGGTCTCCCTTCCACGTGGGTGAAGTCTCCTGCAAAGTCCTCCCTGAGGGACCAAGCCTGACATGGCCGAAGCACAGGGCACAGCTCAGGAGAAGCGAGGATTGCTGGCTCCTGTCCCAGAGGGCCCTACCTACTGACGAGGAGTGGGTGTCTGCCCGGCACAGCTAACCCCTCGAAGCCCACGGTGTCCTCTGCCATGTTCTTCTGACCCGGACGAACCCTCCCCTCAGCACGACACTGTCTTGGGGTGAGGTGCCCTGACGTCTTGTGTGGATCAAGCTGCACGTGCTATGCTAACCTTGGGTTTTCTGTACTGGGACAGGAGTGAGGGGTTGAGGTTGTGGTAACGGGGGACGCCAGTCTCAGTAGGATGAGTTCTGATTCCCTGTGCCCTCTCCCCAACACCCACTGTCCCTTCTGGTTCTTCCACCATCCTGGAAGAGAGTGGGGGCCAGAAGCCACACACAGACAAAGCTGAAGGTGAGAGCCCCCGGGGTGGGGGTGGGGGGAGAATCCTAAAGAAAAGGCCAGTCTGAGAACAACTAAATTCATGCTTAGAGAAAAAAAGCATGGCCTCTTCCAGGACCTAAAACCCTTCAGAACCCAGATGAGATGCAAACGTTCTCTTTCCCTCTTCATCCTGGGCAGTCCAGTTCCTCCCTCCCTCTCATTTCAACTACTAGTTGATACCGAAAAGGCCAACTTGGAAGTTATAAGGACAGCTAGCCCAGGAGTGCTGGAACCAATATGTATGGCATCCACCTGCCCAGCTAGGCGTGACTCCCCACCCTCCCCCTCCCCCCTCCCCGCACCCCTGGGTGTCCGTCCTGCCGAGGCCATCAGCACTGGGACCACCCCACCAGTGCCTGTACCGGTTCTGATGCATTTCCTTGTGGGTTATTTCGCAGCCCCCAGCCTGGTGACAGCCCTTGTTCTCACTGTGTCTGTCACTCTGCTCAGTTGGGGAGGGTGGTAGTGGTGGTGGTGGGGGGGGGCTCCCAGGTTCCTTTCAACACCCCATACACACTTTACCCAGGTTTCCAAAAATCCTAGAGGCTGGAGCAGGAAACCACAGTGAAAATGACCAACGCCAGCTCCCAGCCCCTGGAAAGGGCGCCGTCCCCGCCTCACGCCAGCTGGAGGCCCCCCCGGACCCTCAGCGGGGCCCTGCGCTGGGCTGAGCACCTGTCACACCGAGCCTCCTTGCCGCCCGTCATATCCCACGATCCCACTGGCCTACGGATCAGGGAATTGTGTCTACAAGACATCGAGGTCTCCGTGTAAAACTGCTTCATAAACTGTACATACACAATTGTCATTATTTCGATAGAAATTTAACAATAACAACAACAAAATCCCCACAGTTCCAGGCCCATGCCTTTGCACAGTATTTACTCTTCCCGCTCTCATGTTGTCCTCAGTCTGTCCCAGGAGGGCTGAGCCTGCATCACGAGTCCCACGGTGTTTTCTTCCCCTGCAGGGTTTTGCGATGGCAGGAAGCGAGAGGCGGATGCCGTGCTGCCGGACGCCACCGGGGTGTGACGTCGCTCCCTGCGAGCCACGGGCCGCTCCTGAGGAATGGACGCCGGCTGTGCTTTTCCTCACCCTCCTCACGGCAAAATCCACGGAGACAAGGGGGCGAGGAGCACAAAGCCCGCGGACGTCTCGCTGGAGCCTGGTGGACACGGGGCGTGCGTGACACAGAGAGGGAGGCAGCCACGTGTCTCTTTAGGACACGTTGATGTCATCTGGGTATCCCAGGGTTCTTGACGAGGGTCCTTGGTTTTCCGTTTCGTGCAGACGACGACGTGTGGAGAGCCTGGTGTGGGCAGAGGAGGGTTGCGAATGGCCTGAGGCCTTTGATTTGGCATCTTGTGATCATAAGATCTGGTTCTCAGGGAAGGCCAGGCCCGGGCACAATACACATCTAGGCCCAGGGTGTAGAACCAAAGTGACTCCATCTTAAATACAAACCCTCCATTTTGAGCTTAAGAGGAATTCCAAGAAAAACCACCAACTGGCTAAGAGTCGTCCTACCCAGCAATGGGCCAATCAGAGACCTCTTAGAAATTATCTAAAAATCCCACCTGCCAAGCTCCCTGTCCCAGTTTTTTTTTCTTTTTTTCTTTTTCTTTTTCTTCAGCGCAAAAACCTAAACCAATCCCCTTAAAGAATCCTGTAACACCACTGCTGTACTCCCCTGCTTGTGGTTTTACCCTTTAAAAACCCTTTGAAACTGTAAGTCAGGGCTGGCACTTCCACTGCTGAGTCAGGGTATTCGGCCCTGGCTGGAGCCTGCAAATAAACTCCCTCTTGTTCTTGCATCGGTGTTGGCTCCTTGGTGCGCGTGGAGGCTCGAAGTCGGGTATAACACAGGGAACAAGAGACTGTCATCGTGCGTAGGAGAGGCCTGTGGGACCACGGGGTGACCCAGTGTTCCAAAGCCCTTGGATTAGGGTAGACTGTTTGACAAGGTGCCCAGGATCCCGGCGGCCGTGGTCTCCAGTCGGCCTGGGACCGAAGTGACCCAGATGGTCTGCTCCGGTGACACCTGCCAACATCCTGCAGTGTCTGCCGCGGCCCCCGGCCAGCGGGCCTCTGGACTCCCCACCCCGGGGGGCCTCTCACATTCGCGTTTTAGAGATTTAATGAGATTGGTTACTGCACTGTCCTCCTACTTGACTGATTTCCAGACGCCTCACAGAGCTTTCCACTGTGTCGGGAGATGTCTTCTGTCACCGACAGGCTGGGGACCATGCAATTTCTCATCGTTTCTATAAATAGTGTACCCGTTCCTGGCTAGAATCATCCTCTTATATTATATTATATTGTTTCTAAGGAAAAATCACATCCTGTGTCTATCGTGGGAACTTCTAGTACCTCTATTTGGGGAACAAAACATAATATTCTGAACAAATAACTGTAAATCTCCAGCTAGTTCGATACGGCTGAGGATGCGTGAAGGGTCAGAGCGAGGGTATTATGTGAGGGTCGCAGGCTTTTTCCTCCCGTGTGTTCACAGGACAGGGACATGTTTTTTCCAGGGCCTCCCAGGACCCGGGGGGACTGCTGCTATTCCCACAGCCCACGGCAACGGAGCAGCCGGCCGTGGGAGATAAAGAGCCGCCAACAATCAGAGGCTCCTCTGCTCCTGCCAGCGGTGGCTCCTGGGGACGCCTCGCTCGGCTGGCGGCCCCGTCTCTCTCTGGATGGAGGCCAGACAGAGGATGACGGTGTCTCTGCTGGCGCTCTCAGCCCCCGCGCTCGAAGTTCCCATCCTAACTGCCTCCTTTCCGCCTCTGACCCCTCCAGACCCCGTTCATCACTGAAGCGACGAAACCGAGTGACACCCTAGCTTCTCTGGATGGTCCTTGTTGCGGGGGGGGTGGGGGGGTATAGTTGACCTTTGAACTACACAGTCCACATATACGTGGATTTTTTTCAGTCAATACTATACACTCATTATGATTTTTTTCCTAACATTTTCTTTTCTCTAGCTTTCTTTATCGCAAGATTAGAATATATAATACATATAACATACAACGTATCTGTTAAATGACTGTTTATGTTATTGGTAAGGCTTCTTGTCAGCAATAGGCTATTAGCAGTCACATTCTGGGCGGGGGAGTCAAAAGGTACCCGTGGATTTAAACGGCACGGGGTTCGACACTCCTAACCCCCGTGTCGTTCAAGGTTCGACTGTGTTTGTCCGTGGTGCTCATGGAGGGTCCCGTGGGAGGGGTCTGGCGTCAGTCCTGGGAGCAGCCTGCCTCACTCTCACTCCCGCTTCCTTGTCCACAATGCAGCCACAAGGCCCCGCCTACCTGCAGAGGGGCTGGACCATGGGGCCCGTTCTGAGGAGCAGGTAGCCCATCCTGGCCACTCCTTCTTAATGCATCTCCTCTATCTTATTTCCCTCCAACAAAAACTGATTAAACTAATTTAGTGTTCTTTGTTTTTAGAGCAAAAGGAAGATAAAGAGGAGGTCACAGCCGTCAGCGATAAAATCTCCTGGCAAATGTGAACGGGCACAGTCAGAGCCTGAGTGAGGGACCTCCCTCTTTGCCACTCGAATGGCCTCTGGGCTGGGACTGAGGACAGAGACAGTGGAGGTGCTGTCACCCAGCAGTCCCAGTGTGCCCAGCCCCATTCTGCAGGCCTCCCTCTCCACCCGCAGGCACCAGGCCATGTGACAGGGGAGCCCTCTGGGGCCCTGGGCTCTGACTGGAACCCGGGGAGGGACGTGTAAGTGACATCGCTCCTCTGGGTGGCAAAACTCATGTAAAAATCACTCCCTGGGGAAAGATGACAAACCCTGAAGCAAGCCTCATTCGTCTGCGGAGCCCCCTAAACTCGAGCGTGTTTGTTTTTTTTCTATTGTTGATTAAACGAAAGCGATGCCCTTCCTGTGTCCTCGTACGTACCTCTCAAATCCGCGACAGGCACACCCCGTCCAGAGAACCGTGTGTCCTGGCGCCTGCCTGGTTCTCGGCCCCACACCTCACCCAGGCTCGGGGGCAGGCCGGTTCTCAGCCAGGCGCCCTGGTGCACCGCCCGGGGAACTCCGGGCTGAGCCCCCTGCTCCTCAGGATGTGTTTACCAAGCACCTGCTCTGTGCCACGCCCTCCACTGGGCACCACGGGCCGCATCGCCAGTGGAATGACACCGTGCGGCAACTAGGCCCAGGGTGCTGAGAGGCCCAGAGCGGGGTGCCGCCCAGTTCTGAGAGCTGGTTCTCTGCCATGTTCTTCCGGACCCTGTTCCTGGCCTTGTGGGCTTCCTGGCACCCTGGTCCCTCTAGCCCCAGCGTCCTCTCTAAACCCCAGCACAGGAGCCAGGCGGAGCCACACCGCCCACCACCTGCCAGACTTTCCCGACGCCAGCACCTGCCCGGGGCTCTGGAGACATCACGCGATCTCCTCTCAGCAGCGGGACCCCCACCTCCAGGCCGGGCCCTGGGTGGTGAACGAGCCCCTGTGTCCGCATGTCAGACAGCTGTCTCCCTGCCAGCGGACGGAGTGCCCAGCCCGTCCAGGCAGGTGTGCTGCATGCCAGATCAGCTCCCCATGCTCCACCTGGCCCACGGTCACCTTCACCTGGCCTTGTCACTCCATACGGCAGATTGGACTGGACTTAAATCGACACGTCCTCTAGCAGCGCAGAGCAGGAAGGTGTCCTCTGAGGTGTGTGTGTGTGTGTGTGTGTGTGTGTGTGTGTAGCTGATTATTTTACCACGTCCGAGTGTCTGCAGGTAACACATCCTGTTCCCAGAGGTTCTATGTGTTATCGCCTCAGGAGGTACAGGCATACCTCACTTTATTGCGCCTCATGGATGTTGCATTTTTTTTTTTTTACACATTAAAGGCAAGGCCCTCGACCTGTGAAAAGGTTACGACCCACTCTATCGCGTGGTCTGGAATGAAACTCGCAGGATCTTTGCGGGGTGCCCGTAATGCAACATTCCTAAACGAACACACCTCGGTGGTGCGACACAGATCTCCCTCCCTCTCAGGACTCAGGAAACCGGAAAGATGGAGGCCCCAGCGTCCACAGGAAGGGGCTGCACCGCCGGCCTGGAGTCCATCAGCTTCCTCTCGCTGGCCCCACTGGGTGCTGCTCTTACCTGGCCGCCTGGTGGCTGCTCCCTGCCAGACCACCCCGACCCTGCCCCGGGCGTTCTGCCTGCCTGCTATCTGGCCATCCACTTGCTTACCTATCTTAGAGTTCTCCAAAGGAACGACAGAAGCAACAGGAACACTAGCTAGCTGCCTCGCTCTCTGTAGATATATTTGAAGGAACTGGCTTAGGTGATCACGGAGGCTAAGGAGTCCCACATCTGCCACCTGCAGCCTGGAGAAGCAGGAGAACAATGGAGCAGTGAAGTCCACTTCGAGTACAGAGGACTGATGTCCCAGCTCTAACACTGTCAGACAGGGAGAGAGAATTAAATCATCTCAGTTCCTCAGCGGTTCGGATGGGCCCACCCATGCTTGGAGGGCAGTCTGCTCTCCGCAGCCCACCCCGTCGGAGGCTAACCTCATCCAGAAACAGCCTCACAGACACACGCCAAGTGTCTGGGCATCAGAAGGCCCCGTCAAGTTGATGTGTAAAATCAACCGACACATGACCTGTCTCTCCTGCTTTCACTCGTCCCATCATCATCGGCGTGCAGCTCGGCGCCTGCCCTCAGCCTCCCTCAGCTTCCGGGCCTGCACTGAAGCAAGTTGTAATCTTTTCCTTGGCGTTGGTGGAAGGTCTTGCCTTCAATTTGTAAAAACAAAAGAACAATAAAATAAAAACCCCCCAAAATGCAACACCTGTGAAGGACAGTAAAGCAAAGCCCCCCAGGGCGCTCTCTCCACTCCTGACAAGAAGCTGGACTTCCTAGCAGGGTCCTTAAATCAAGACATGAGGAGACCTGGGTGAAAAGTGGCCAAGTGGCCAAGCGACAGCGTCCTTGGCAGGGGTGGGGTTTTCCAGGCAAGAACGGCTGGATTCATTTCTGTCCCCAGGGAGTGGCCCTGAGAGGCTT
>PVKZ01001507.1:324974-354516 GCA_004027375.1 Macroglossus sobrinus | reverse complement strand
CCCTGGCTGCGTGCTTGTGGTGAGGGGAGGAGGGTCCAGCAAAGCCTGGCCCCCCACACACACACGTGTTAGTTCCTTCTTCTTCCCTAAACCCCCTTTCTCTCCTTCCACCCTGCTTCTCTGGCCCCTGAGGACCCCAGGGGCCTAACCAGCCTTCTGCTGCCCCAGTACCCTCCCCAACCCCCAGCCACCAGCCCCAGGGCTGGTCTCCCTGCCCCGTCTCTGCTCACCTGTTGTTACCTGATCCCTGCTGCTGCCCCTGTGACTCGCAGGTGGGAGATCCTTCCTGCTCCCTTCTGGCTGCATCCCCAGCATTGCACACAGTGGCTGCCAGGCAGTAGGCACTGAATAAGGATTTGTTTAGTAAAATCTGTCGGTTTGGGTAGGAAAGAAGAGGAGCGTGGAGAGCAAGGAAGGACCAGAGAACCAGGAGCCGCCGCCCCGCCAGCCACCTGTCCAGGTGGCAGCTATGCTGGCCCCAGGGCTCAGGCCTCCCTCTGTGCAGCAGGTAAGGCCTCTGCCCGGCTTGGCCAGCTCGGCCGGAGGGCACTGGGCTCCACGCGTGCCCAGGGCTTAGGGTGCCTTTCCCGAGGTTCCCAGATTTCAAGGGTAAGGGGGACCAAAGTAGAAAAAAAAAGGATGGTTTCAACTGTCAGGCCAGGCCCGGTGAGGGAACCCTCAGCCACCTGTCCCCTGCCAGCTGCCCCACCCTCCCCTCCCAAATCCACAGGCCGGGGGTCCAGCAGCTAGAGTTTGCTGTTCTGCACATCCTTTCATTCATTTCCTCGTTTATCTGGCTAACCAACAAGCCATCATTAAGTCCCCAGCAGGCGCCAGACAGGAATCGTCCCTGACTCCATAGAGCTTACGGTCTAGTGGGGGTCAGGGGCATTCAGCCAGAAGAGAGTAAGTAACATTATTTCAGAACATGACAAGTTCAGTGCAGGAAGTAATCGGGGTGCTGGGGAGGCGGTCACAGGGAGAGACGTGTGGGGGATTCTTTAGACGGAGTTGGTGGGGAGGTGCCTCTGTGGACCGGACGGTTGGGCTGAGTCTAAGCCGTCCATGAGGGAAATGCAGGGAATAAAGGCAGGAAAGGGTCCCAAGGCCCCGGGCCAGGCCGGCCCGGGCGCCGCTGAGCGTCTGGAGCGTGTGCGCGCAGCCCGTGCGTGCGGGAGGGGAGGCGGCTTCGGTCCAAGCTCCTTGTGACCCCCCCCCGAGTGACAAAGGTGAGCCTCTTAGGAATGGCTGCAGAGCGGGGAGCGTATGCTGACGGTGGAGGGGGGAAGCGGAAGGACCTGCTGGGGCCCCCGCGGTCAGTCCCGGCGAGAGCAAGGGGACTGGGGCCCGCACGCAGTGGGCATGAAAAGAAGTGGGAAGTGGAACACGATCCAGGGTACTTCTGGGCTGCAAAGCTGGTGTGACAAGCAGCACGGTGGATGTGGAGACCGGAGGGAGGGAGGGGTGGGCGCCACCGGACCAGCTGAGGGGGCTGGGACAGGCTGAATGCGCGGGTCCCGCGGAGCCACAGCCCACACGTACGCGGGGCTCAGGGGAAGGCGGAATCCGGGAGGCCTCGGCCGGGCGTTCACAGCCAGGAGGTCCGCCTGGGCGGCTGCGTGTGTCACACCCATTAGATCCAGAAATGAACCGAGTGGGCCGTGGCCAGTGATTAAAAAAAAAAAATTAAATAGGATAAAAAAGTCGAAGTGTTGTCACATTTCACTTCATAAGGTCGTGTTTTGTATTCCTTTTCTCCGGCACAGGGATCCTGCAGCTGGCCCCGGGCGCGGGCAGCACCCTGGACTCTGGTAGGTGTCAGGCGGTTCGGCCCGAGCCCTTGGGCGGGTTCTCCGTCCTCCCTCGCATCGTGCACGTGTGAGGCACTGCGAGCGTCCAGCGCTCCTGTCTTTGCATCCTGAGGCTGGTTCCTGGAGGCCTAGCACTGCCCGAGATCCTGGCCCCAGGCCCTGTGCCCCCTGCACCCCCTGCACCCCCCTGCACAGCAGGACCTTGCCCAGCCCTTGTCAGCCACGACTCCCGCAAAGGCACGCCCCCCGGAAAGGGAGGAAGTGGACACTGGGTTCTGGGGGCTTGGGGTCCCGGCAGAAGCTTGACTTGCTCATTAGTAGGTTCGCTCATTTATTCAATCATTTTCAACACGCTCAGCCCTTCCCATGAGCTGGGTGCTGAGAATATAACGATGGATATGACTTGGTCTTTGCTCCTAAGTTGCCTGGACCTGGTAGTGGAGACAGACAAGTTAAAATGTCCTTTTCCCAGAGGCTTTTAAGAGATTCTGATGCTGGTCCCAGCGAATGCAAGTCCTTGCTGCAGGGCGGGCCTGGGCGCCAGGGCGTGTGGCAGTCTCCCCGCAGGATGCTAAGTGTGGCCAGTTCCCAGCCCCCGCCGCCTACGTCAGAGCAGTGCCGAGCGGTGACCGAGGGCCTGGACCTGGGAGCCCGGTCCTCGGTCCTCAGTCTGGCTCTGCCCCTTCCCACTGGGTGGGCCTGGCAAAGTCACTTAACTCCCTGTGACTTGGTTTCCTCAGTTACCAAACAGGTGCCTGGCATCTGTCTAGGAGGTCGTGGAGGGATTCAGTGAGTGGACGGTGTACCACGCATGCTCAGTAAACACTACCTAGGTTATCAAGCACAGACTCAGGTGCACTGCAGCGTGCAGAAGGGCGCCCGCCCAGCATGGGGCAGAGGGTGAGGAGCCAGCTGGGCAAAGGGAAGCGAGGACCCAAGGGGATGGAGGGAGCGGGTGGGGGTGGCCAGTCCTTCCAGGCTGGGGGAGCAGCTTGTGCAAAGGCCCAGAGGCAGAGAGCTGTGGGCAACGGAAGGGCCAGCAGGAGGGGTGGAGCACAAGAGCAGAGGCTGGGGAGGCTGCCTGAGGCGTGGCTGGAAGCTCTGTGGGGACTCGCGGGGAGGTGGAGGTGGAGGTGGCCCCACGGTGACAGCCTCTCCTGCCCCAGCCCTGCAGCTGGTGAGCAACGGCCAGACCTTCACGCGGGTGGAGGAGGAGCTGAGCTGGCGGGAGGCGCGGCGGTCCTGCAGGGAGCACCGCGCGGAGCTGGTGGACCTGCAGAGCATGCGCAGCCTGAGCAGCCTGCGGACGCTCTACCCCCCGCACCGGCAGCGCCGAGGTGTGGATCCGCCTCTTCTACGACGTGCGCATCCGCGGCCCGAGCTGGTCCAGCGGCTCCAACTTCCCCGCCCCGAAGTGGAGCCCGCTGCCCATCTTCCGGGCGGACACCTGTGCCACGCTGTACGCCGTGTCCCTCCTGCCCGCTCTGGGCGCCGCCTCGTGCGCGGCGCAGACGCCCTTCATCTGCTACCTCGGTCCGTTCGGAGCCTCCTTCGGGGCCTGGTCTTCCCCCTGCAATTGCTTTTCAAGAGCAAGTGGAGAGAGCGAGAGAGCCCGCGTCGTTCAGAGGATAACCGTCCTCTTAGCGCTTTCTGCTGCATTTCTCTCTGTGGCCTCAGCTTCTGTCTCCTCTGTCTTTCGTCCCCAAGAGCCCATCAGAGGTAGAGGAAAAGTTAAATTTGGAGCGTTCCAATATCCCCTCCTTCTGCCCATTAAGGATTCAGGAGAAGAGCAGACTCGAAGGGGAGGAATGAGGAAACTATGGCTTAGGGATTCATTGCATCTGCGCTTGGAAATGAGAGCAGGATGCGAAGCCTGTCTCCTTCTCACAAAGCACAGTGTGGTTTTGTCTCTTGGGGGTGTTGGCAAGTGGAGCAGCCACTCTCTGGGAGAACCCCTGCTTCCTGGAAGGAAATGGGTGTAGCCAGCTCCTTGGGCATCTCTGCGGGAAACCCACCCTCAGTTCTCAGTGTGGTGGCAGGGGCCCTCCTTGCCCCAGGCTGGCCCCGCCCTCCCTGGAGGGCCCACCTCACTGACCCTTGTCTGAGATCGAAGAGGGGGATGGTTATAGACTAGAGAGCACTTTCTGGTAAAAAAAAAAAAAAAAAAAAGTGCCAGTTTCTGCTTTTCTCTCAATCAGCCAAGGCCCATCCCAACTGTATACCACCCCAATTCCTCACTCAGGGCAGGGAGGACCAACCTGAAGCAACCCCAGTTCTCCAGCCATGCCTGTCACAGGGCCTTGAAACGTAGCCCACACTGACCCAGGCGTGACCTTGGGGGTCCGAAGTCAGTAGGAGCGGGGTGCCAGGTGGGAGCCCCGCCAAGGAGGGCTGTGCGTGGGGTGCAGCGTAGGCCTCCACCAAGGTGTGTGCCGACTCCAGGCCGCCATCTCTGCCAGCCCTCACACCGGCACGATGTCCCTGCCCGTCCCTCCCCGAGGTCTGTCCTGCCCCAGTCTCTTCATCACACAGAGCGAACTCTTAAACACACACACAGACCACTTTGCATACATGCATTCAGCGGGCGCCCTTAGCACTTAGAGTCCCCTCCCTTTGGTGGCCAGCCAGGCCCTGCGTGATCTCTTTGGCCTCGTTGCCTCTTTCTCTCCCTGGCCACAGTGGCTGCTTTCTGCTCCTCAAACCCATGTGGTCCCTTCCCACTGTAGGACCCTGGCCTTTGCCCGGCTGAGCTCTTCCTTCCTTTCTTTGCAAGGCAGCTCCTTCTCATATTCCCTTCAAGAGCGAAGATCCTGCTCGTCTTCTTCTGCTATTCTTCTAGGGCCTAGAATAGCGTCTGCCAATATATATACAATAGATGTAGTAGGAACAAAGGAGCCTGTCTAACCGTGAGCGAGGCTGCTCCCGGCTTCAACCTGGTGGTCCCTGGTGCCTGCCGGGCATCCTGGGGGGGCCCCACGCCTGCCCCATCACACCTGGACTATTTCTGTTTTACAGACCCTGCCACGGTGCCCCACAACCTCGTGGAGCCCACGCTCAGCCTGCCCACCTCTCCAGAGCCAGGTACACACGCAGGAGCTCTACCCTCCCATGGACTTAGCCACCTGGACCAACGAAGTCACTATACCTGCCCCCCCCACCTCCACCTGCCGGAGGCATCCCTGGCTTTGCTGCCCCCAGGCCCAAACCCTTGGAAAGCATCAATGCCTTTAGTATTCAGATGGACTCAGCTCAGGAGGGGAACTGACCAGGGTTTCTTCCAACCAGCCCTGCTGAGCCCAGGCTGTGTTGTGTCCCAGCTCTTCTGCTGGACCCACTCAGTGGCATGGGGTGGGGGCGAGGCAGCACCCCCTTACAGCCCCGGCCCCTCCATCCGGTGAGGCGGGGGGTTTCCCGTCTGGATGTTACTGACTTGGTATTCACAAGGTTTTTTTTTTCTCTTCACGTCAGGTGTAGAGAAATTCTGGGACAAAAGCAAAACTCCCCAACCAGCTCGCTCCACAGAGCGGGTTCTCTGCGTGCTGTGGAGTGTGGAGTGGGAGAGTGGGAACGTGTCTCCCAAGGCAGGTGGGCCCGCATGTGACCCCGTCTTGTCACAGAATAGGGAACGAGTTTGGGCACGTCAGCACCTCCCCGAGCCTTTCTTTTCTCCTCTGGAAAACAGTAACGCAACGCGCTCCTGAGGATTACAGTAAGGATTTAACGAGAGGGACGGCGGACGCACCGCTCAGGGCTGGCGTGCACCAGGTGCTTCGCAGTGGCCAGCGTTAAGAGTCAGTTTGGGTAGGGAATGTGCGGGGAAAATCAGGCAAATCTTGACGGACTTTGGCGAACGGGTACGTGCCGGAGCGTTTGGAGGCCCCTTTTGAATCTGAGGATGTGGCTCGCAGCTCCGCAAACAGGCGTCTCCATCCCTGGGTCTGGAACCAGTCCCTCAGGTGCCCACTGCTGGGACTCGTGACGTGTGCGGCCTCTGTGTTCGCTGCCCCCCGCTGCGGTCCAGATCGGCAGGCTGACCTTCAAGCCATTTGACCGCAGGATGACGCGGCTGGTGGCCCTCACACTGCCGCAGCCATCCCACGGACCTGGCTGACCTGCCGACGGTGACCGCCAAGGCTGGCCAGGAGGCCCTGAGGTCCGTCACCAGCGAGACAGAGGCCTGGTTGGGCCTCTACTTCAGCGTGGCCTCGAGGTCTCTGAGCTGGTCCAGTGACCTGGGTGCCAGCATCCCTACCTGGCTGCAGGTGCCCAGGTTCGGGGCAGGGCTGTATGCGGGACTCCGCAGCTACACACGCTTCTCCCCTAGAGTCTGCTCTGTGGTCTGCTCGTCCCTGCAGCCCTTCTTCATCTGCTTCCCCTGTGCGTGGCAGTCCCCCCTGCTGGCCCTCGGCTCAGCACGTCCAGAACGCGGTGGAGATGGGTTCGGGATGGAAATGGGTTCGCTTGGCAGAGGGAGACAGTGAGGACAGACCCGGGGAAGCGCTTCTAGCGAGGCTCAGGGCAACTGGGCTCTGGAGCAGTGTGTAACTTAATTCTGGGGGATCTCTGACGAGTGGAGTGGGCCCCGTCCAGCCTCAGGGCATTAGCAATTAGCAACGACAATTAATTACTGGGCAGCGGAGTGGCTGAAAGCCTGGGCTTTGGCCTCAGACACATTACCACTTGCTCGAAAAAGAAAGCAACAGCTTCTCTGAGCTTCTCTCATCTGGAAAATAGGTTGAACAAAATGGTGCTGACGACACCCTCCTCACGGGATGGCTTTGAAGATGAATGAGGGTCACATAACGGAACTAGAAGAGGCCGTAGCACAGAGCAAGTGCCCAGCAGATACCAGCCACTGTCACTGCTTATCACTAAGTGTAACAGTGGCATTCTGGATCTTGTGGATAACATCTCCTCCGCAGTAGGCCTGCCCTTCCCTTCTCTCTTTTCTTCCCCTTCCTTCCTCCTTTTTCTGTGACAGCTTTATTGTGATATAATTCACATACCTTAAAATTCGCTCTTTTGAAGTGTCCGATTTGGTGGGTTTTAGTGCACTCGGGGTTGTCCGATCATTGCTATCTAATTTGAGGGCGTTTCTATTGCCCGTCAAGGAAACTCTTTATTCTGGAAAACAAGAACGATGGTTTCTTCCTTGAAGAGCCGTTGTGAGGATGAAAGATTGCGGAAGTACCTGTTCTGTGGTCGGCATGGGTAGGGTACAGGGCACGTGTCCTCCTGAGTCTGGAGACTGTGACGGAGGCTGGTCCTGCAGTGCAGGTGTGGCAGACTAGGGAGCCATGTGTCCCCTCACTCTCTCTTGATCTTTATTTGCAGACCCCTCCGTTGGACACCGGGAGTCGGCTACACTCCCTCTGCTCACCCACACTCCATCCTCACAAGTGACTGTGGGGATGACACCCAGCCCAGGCACATGCCCCTGGTTTGTGCTCGGGATGGGTGCTTTGAACCAGTTCTTGGCTGGATTCTGGGTCTTCAGAGCCTGGGGAGTGGTGAGGGTAGCCTGGAAGCCACAGCACAGGGTGGTCCTCCCAAGGGTCCTCCCAGAAGGGCCAGGGAGGGGGCAGAAAAGAGGTGAGCCCACCTGGGTGGCAACCAAAGGCCGCTTACGCAGACCGGGAATTCCCTTGCTCTGCTAGGCCAGCTGGGGTTGGGAGGGGGACAGTCCCCATCAACCTCCTGCCTTGCACCGGGCCAGTGAGCGTGCAGGTCCAGGGCCCGGAGACCCAAGAGAGGCTGTGCATTCATTCTCTCAAGTGAGGGGACCGGGACCTGGCCTGGGTGACAGAGGGGAAGATGCTGAACAGAAAAACCATCAGAGGGGCCTCTGAGCTTGGGTGTGCGGAGCGGGGAGCACAAGAGAGATGCCTGTGGAGCCCCTTCTCATCCTGGCTCCTCTGGGAGGAGAGACGATGAGGGGTGGGTTGTGGGGACCACGTGTGAAGACGTGGCTGGGAATGGCAGTGAGAGTTCCTTTTTATCCTTTTTAAATTCCTTAAACGTCTTTCACAGCTATTACCTCATTTTGCTTCCCAAGCGTTCCCAAGTGAACTGGGATAACTGTGTGCAAAGTCAGTTCTCCTGGCTTCTTTACAGATTCCTACATCAGACCAAGGTACCACTGCCTTTTTCGAGGACACGGAGACAGGAGCGGGCTTGCTCACAGAGCTTCATGAATTCTGTGAACACAAAGAAAAAGCAGGGCTCGTTCTGGAGGAGCTGACAGCCTGTGTAGTCACGGGCACGGTGGGGACACAGAGGAGGGGATCGTCTTATCTCTTGTAATGACCAGAGGGTTGTCTGGAGGTGATTCTGAAGGATGCAGAAGAGGTGGATTGCAAAGGGGAGTGGGTGCCGGCTGGGTAGGGGCCGTAGGTGGGCTGGGGGCGCTGAAGCCGAGCTGGGGGACCCCGGATCCTGCAGGGGGCCCCGTGCGCTCAGGAACATGGCCCTCACCCGGAAGGCAGCAGCACCGGGCGCGGCAGTGGTCAGGTCCCGTTCAGGCGCGGGCCAAGTTTGCCCGCTGCCCCCGCCCAGGTCCAGCCCGCAGCCGCCTGGCGGCACCAGCGGGATCGGCGGGCCCTCTGTGGTCGCCTGTCACAGGGTCCGCTGCAGGGCCCCAGGGGCCACCCCCGACGTAGGGTCCCCCCTCCACTCGGCACCCTGCGTGTCCCGCCCCTGGCAGGGGTCCCGGGCACGGCGGGGACCCACACAGACCCCTCTCCTGCCGTGGGGACCCGCGGATCACGGCCGAGCCCCGCTGCCCCCGCACCCCGGGGACCCCCGGCCTCCGCTTCCAGCCCTGCTGTAGTCCCCGAGAGCTGGTCCCTGGCTCGGCCACTTACCTGCAGCAACCCCGCAGACAGCGCCCTGGAGCTTTCGGGCTCAGGGAGCCGGGCTGGGGCCAGGGAACCGCCGCGCGCCCCGCCAGGTGGGAGGCCCGTGCGGGCCGCATGCGCAGAGACTGTGGGGGCTGCGCGGGGAAACGGGGCTCCCGTGCCAGGACACAGGCGGGGCACAGGCTGAGGGCGGGTGTGTGGGCGTATTGGGCCCCAGTCTCCCGGCCCTGGCCGCATCTAGCCCACTCCGCGGGGGGCTCTGTCCGGCCGGAGCGCGTTCACCCTCCCGTCCTCCGTGGATAATAATTTGGGGTGGGCGTCTAGGGGAGAAGCCATCTATTTGGCGTCAGCGCTGGGACAGCCCAGCGTTGGCCGTTGGCTTTACTACTCACCGCATGGCCTTAGCACATTTCCTAACCCCTCGGAACTCCCCTTTTCTCCTCTTTCAACTGAAAGAAAAGACCATCCTCGTGGGGTACCTACCGTTCAGGACCTGGCACCTGGCAGATGCTGCGTCAATGGCGGTTCCCACCACGGCAACCTCAGTTCACCCGTGAACAGCCTCGTGATCCAACCTGTGTTCAGCTGCTGTCCTCACCTCATTCCATACACAGGGCTGGCCTCGTTCCCATTTTAATAATGATGATGACTCCGGATGATCAGAATTATGAGCTGGCGAGACTGCGGAATCTCGCAGGGCAAGGGCTGCTTTATGACCCTTTGTATCTCCCCCAGGCCTAGGACAGTGTTTTGCACGTTGGTTGATGATTTAATTCGGTAATTTTCCCCCCCCCGAGTACCTGCTCTGAACCTGGCCTTGAACTGTGGATGCCACGGTGAGCGGGACCCGTTCCCTGTGCCTGGAGGAGCCTGGGCCACCACACACCGACAGACATGGCCAGGCCAGCGCGGTAAATGCTGCACAGGAAGTGTGAGCCAGGGGCCCTTTCTGCCTGGGAAGGGGGGTCCAGGAGTCCCCTCTTAGCCACGGAGTAGCTTTCCTGAGTTTCAGTGACCTGTGGTCAACCACAGTCCGAAAATACTAAATGGAATATTCCAGAAATAAACAGTTCGTACGTTTTGAATTTCACACTGCTCTGAGCAGCATGGGGAAACCTGGGGCTGCCGTGTCCCACTCTGCATAGGCTCCTGCCCACCAGTCACTTAGCCTCAGGTGAGAGAGAGGGAGGGAGGGGGACAAGAGGGAGGGGCACCACAGCCATATATATACCTTTTACTGCAGTATAGATTGTTATAATTATTTTATTACTATGCCTAATTTATAAATTAAACTTCATCATGGGTATGTATGTATAGGAAAAACAGTAATATATAGGGTTCAGTACTAACCATGGTTTCAGGCATTTGTGGAGGGTCTTGGAACATATCCCCTACAGGTAAGGGGGTACCACTGTACTTGGACAAAAGATAACGGGGGGTTTGGTCAGGCAGCAAAGCCTAGAAGGTGGTTCTTGGCAGAGGGATCGGCACGGGCAAAGACAGGCAGAGGTGGAAGTGTGTGGTTTGGGAAGGACAAGCAGTCCGACGGGACCTGAGTGTAGGTCATGTGTTCGGGAAGGGAGAGGCGGGGACAGGTGGAAAGAGGCAGACTAGGGCCAGATGCGGAAGGACCTGACCCTGCAGTCAGTGGTGGAGCCATCAGAGGATTTTAGCAAGTGAGCAGAACATTGAGATCTGCAGAGCAAGGCTGTGACAGTGACATGAGACGATGCCTGTATGAGGACGCTGAAGGAAGCAGCACGATCCCACAGTATGCGTGTGAGACACTCATAATGATGTTGAGACGTCGACCTACGTACACTCAGCAAAACAGACTGGGAGGAAACGTGTGGAAATGTTAACAGTGGTTGTAGCCAGGTGATGAGATGCGAGAGTTTCTGGAGTTTGCAGATTTATTAATTTCATTAAAGGAATTTGCAGAGCTCGGGGTGGGGAAGGGAGAGGGGACAGGAGGGTCTGTGTGGGGAGGGACAGTCGCACAGTCCGGGTGGGTGGCACTGAGGTCAGTGAGATCGGGAGCAGCAGAATGAGGGACAGACGGGAGGGAACTGAGTTTACATCATGTGCAAGGGACATTAACTGAATAAAAACAGATTCTTGAAAAAATGCTCAACGTCGTTCACTGAATCACAGAAGTACAAATTTAAAAAGCAGAATGCATGTTTTAAAATGCATTTTTCTTTACTTACCCGTCTGGCAAAGATTTAGAAGGACGCTAAAGCTGATGAGAATGTGGGCAAACGAGCCGTCGCAGACACTGGACAGGGAAGTACACTCGTGCTGCCAGGCGGCCATGTACCTCCGTTCTGAAGGTTCAGACCCTTTCGTCCACAGATTCTACCCTCGGGCATTTATTAGGGAAGGGACAGTATAAAAGCACACGCACACACACACGCATCCTCTGCACACAGGGTCGTTGCTTGCAGCATCGTTTATTACAGTGAAAACCTGGAGGCAATCTAATGTCCCCTGGAAGCAGACCAGTTGAATGAGTTCTGGTACATTCAGTGAAATACTATACAGCCTTGAACAAGACTACGGTACATCTTTGTGGATTCAAATCAAAATATTCAAGTTAACAGTGGTTGTCCCTGGTCAGAAGAGGGATACTTTTGCTAAATATTTACAATAATGTATGACAAGAATACTATGGTTACTTCTATATTGCGGGGGGGTCGGGGGAGGAAGACATCTGAGAGGCACTGACAGGACTTTGGTGACAATGTGAGCGCGAGACGAGGGGACAGCGGATGGCCTCTGGCTGGAGTGCCTCAGCAGACGGCAGCCACACAGGGGAGAGGAGGTCGCTGGGGGGAGGCTGAGCTTGGTTTTGGAGGTGCTACCCCTTGATGGAAATGTTGGGGGTCCCTGGACGCCATGGTGGGGGCTCTGTGTGGCTGGCAGACACGAGGGGATTCGGCTTCTTGGAGTAGTTTTACTGACAGAAAACACTTGGTACTGAGGAGAAATCTCACAACACTGCCCAAGCCCCGCAGCCCCTGTGCTGGGGACACTGAGAGATGATGGTGTAGCAGTTCATGCCTGTCCTCTAGCTGAGGGGCAGTCACCAACCTCAGACCACTGGCTCCTGGCTGTATTTGCAATAACTCCTTTATTATCCCCTCCTGTAGCCGTGCCCAGCGAAGGAAGAAGTCACACTGATGAGAGAGCCACAGCCACTGCCACCCAGACCCCACATCTGAGTGCGTCTCACCACTCGGAGCCTGAAGAAGAGACTCCAGTGCCAGAACCAGGTCACCGCTTCTGCTCACCCAGTTCCCACTCTGACCAAGCAGCTAAGTAAGAAAAGCCACCCTCAGCACAGGGCGCCTGAGACCTTTCCACCAGTGACAGCATGAAAGTTGGAGATGGGAGTGGTGGTAGGGACAGGGTGCGGGGCCTACAGCGTGCTCCCTGCCTGCAGTGGAAGCCAGGGGAGCGAAGTCCCTCACCTCAGAAATCCTATTTCTCACCTGCACAAGCAGTGGGTGGTTACAGTGAAAACTGCCCGGCCGGACCACAGGGCTGCTGCACACACCCAGTGAGATCCTCATGCAAAGGTGCTTTGTAAACCGTAAGATGCTGTGCAAATATAAAGAGGTCCTATGTGAGGCTGCAGCTCCTGTGATGGTTACAGTGGCTCGAGGCCCAAGCTGAGCTTGTTTACAGAGTCCGAGAACTTAGTTGCCTGGGGCACAGGGGCCTTTCTTTACAAATGCAGCCCAGGGAGAGGGGACTCTCTGCTTTTGGCCACTGGTTGGTTGGTCCTCACTGTGGCCGAGCATCCTCCTGCTCAGGAGTTTGTTTCCTTTTTGAAACCCTAAATCACCACGCACCATCTGTGGTGTCCAATACACACCTCTGATGGCTCTGAGAACTTCTAAGTTCTCAAACGGCGATCGGGTGATTTTCTGCAAACCAGGCAGCCTTTGGTGCTTCAGGGCAAGTCTTTGGAATCCTGAAAGCAGATTTTAGCCTCCCAGCTCGGATGGACCCAGAAGATATGAAAGACCACATTTTGAGGGAGGTGAGACTTCGGCCCACTTCTCATTTTGATCAGATGACGTGACAACGCGAGGCATACTGTAAAAACCAGTAAGGTCAGAGGAAAAGCTTTGGGAAATCAGCTCGTCTGCTCCAGTTGCCATCACTCTGGCTCATGGCAACACCTTGGTTCATGTGCCGAGGTCCTTTCAGAGTTTCTTACTCTCTCCAACATTTTTCCTCTGAGTTCCATTTTTTTTTTCTTACATCAAGGCAGCATAGTCAGGAGGACCTCAGTTTGGGTCTTGGCTTTCTACTTAATAGTTGTGACCTCGGGCAAGTAACTTAATTTTTCTGAGTCTGTTTCCTCATGAATTAGGAACAACAGTACCTAACTCATATGGCTGGTATTATTATTATTATTATTATCATTAACATTATTATTGTTCTAAATATACATCTGTTTTTTTTTCTTGTTCTTTTGAAGTATTGTGAGATGGGAGTTTTGAAGAACTGTCCCTAAACATTGTGACAAAAGCCTCGAGCTGATTTTCTAACATGGCCTGAGGGCACACGTCTTAGTTCTCTCAGATAACCTCAAGAGCTGGAGAGTTCCTAGGGCTGGTCTGGCCAAAATCACAGTTTTACAGACGAGGAAACAGATTTGCATTTACCTGGTAGCTTACTGCAGTTTACTCAGAGGTCAAAGACACAGCTCCTAGGCAGTTTCTTCTAACTTGTCACAAACTCAGGTTGAGAAAGAATGGCATTGTGTGTGTGTGTGCACGCGCGCGTGTGCACACACACGCGTACACACCTACCGGGCAGTGGGGGAGTGGAGTGTTTGGCTACTGAAGAACAGGTGCAAATGATGCAGCTGAGCACCTGATACATTTTTTTAGTAAAAGTTCAAGTAATAAAAAAAGAAAGTTCATGTGCTAAGACTGTAGGTCTACAAAAGTCAAGAACTTTTTGGGGGGCGAGGAGACCAAATCAGATGCCATCTCCCTTTTGTTTTAAATTAAAGCCAATAATGGGAAAAGTGGGGTCAAAATGGTTAAGTCCATCTTCGAGTCAGCCCTGTGGGAAGTCCCTATCCCATACTCACGGACAGATTACAAGGCTAGAAGTGGTGGGGACAGATGTGTGTGGGGAAAAGCAGAGCACAGACCATCAGTCTCATGTGAAATTCCAAACACAAGGCACAGAAACCAGCTTCTGAAGCCAGCTTCTCGCGGTTCCAAGGACAGAGACATCCTCACTGATGTCACACGCAGTGCTTCAAGCTACATACGGATGAGTGGCTGTCAATTCTGGCTGAAGTTAGAATCCCTGAGGAGTTAAAAGAAAGCCTGACCCCAATCCTTGCAGAGCTTCTGTTGCACTGTTCAGTGGTGGCCCCCAAGGGCACCCCTTCTCTCTCTAAGTTCTGCAGTGATTCTGATGACTGGTCAGGATTGGGAAGCACCAATTAAGTCATTTGTTTCAGTCTCCTCTGTCATCAAACTTTCTTTTCTGGCTGGGGGATGTGATGGTGGCGCTTCACAAAACTGATTGCTGTACCTTCCCACTGGTGAAGGTGCTGCTGATGAAAGGCAGTGGGAAGGAAGCTAAGAGAGAGAAAGGTGGTTGCACGTAAAGGGCCTGTAAGCGGACAGTTCTGGACCAGGAGGATGCGGTCACAAGACAGTGTCAACAGTTTCTCTCTTTTTGATTTTCAGATCCAAGAAGTCTTAAAGCTAACGTTGGGTGGTAAGCCGTTCAGGCTGCAATGGGTCGGCTTCGATCTGGAGTTCCTCGCACAGGCTTCTCTGGATATTCAGTGAATCCAGATTATTATTATTATTATTATTATTATTATTATTATTATTATTATTTCTTCTTTCTTCTTTTCTTCTTCTTCTTCTTCCTCCTCCTCCTCCTCCTCCTCCTTCTTCCTCTTCTTCCTCCTCTTCCTCCTCTTCCTCCTCCTTCTTCTTCTCCTTCTTCCTCTTCCTCCTCCTCCTCCTCCTCCTCCTTCCTCTCCTTCCTCCCCTTCCTCCCCTTCCTCCTCCTCCTCCTCCTCCTTCTTCTTCTTCTTCTTCTTTTTTGGTTTTTTAATTCCTAGGAGATCAGAATTAGAAATAACTCCAGATATGTGAAGAGGCTAACGTAGCAGTTCAGCCCTAAACCCAGCACAAAAGAAACCTCCATGTCCCCGGAGTTTATGGAATGAAACAGGGAGGAGGAGGAGGAGGAGGTGACTGGGAACAATAACCTTGAGAATGACAGGCAAACAGCAGCAACAACAACAAAAACCCCACGAAGCGATAAAAATCCTGGATCAAATCCCATTGATCTCGCTGGGGGATGAAGAGAGGCCGGCAGTGGTCTGGGAAGTTAAGTGGGGTCACACTTCCAAGGAAAGTGGACCCTTTCTTTACCAGCGACAAGGTGAGAGATTTCAAATTCTCCAGAACGAGGAGCTTTCCGAGGATGCCATCACATCACGACACATGTGACCGACCACCGGCTACTTGCCCTACAGCTAAATATTTCTTACCAGTAAGCTGGGGGATTCTAAGACATTGTTCTTAATATTAAAATACACCTTCGAAATAATGTTCCTGCATACGTTTTCTTTGTTTTTTTTTTTTAATCCAAGTGTCCGAATCACCTAGATTACATGCTAAAAGAGAGTAATATGTCAAATACAGTAGCAACTTTAGTCTGAAATGTTTAAAGTTAAAGTTTATTTGTATTCTTTGTAGGATTATCAATAAAAGACCTCAAACGTATCTATATCTGTACATGTACAAGAACCATCAAAAATTATTCACAGAACAAAAATAAATCTTCTTTAGAACAAACCCAGGTAATGAAATGCAGATATGGATCTCACATATGGAACAATCTAAGTGCTACGAGCACAAAAATATGGCTTTAAAAATAAAATAAAATCTTGGGTTTTGTTTTTCTAAGGTGTATTTCTCTTTCTTGAAATAAAAAATAAATTATTTAGAGCTATCATTGTAAAATAGTCATGTGCATTAACACACTTTTATTAAGGCCCTGGAGATGAAAAACGAAAGCAAATTTAGAAGGTCAATTAATTCCTCACAGGTGTGATTCCGGTTAGTGTGCAGCTCTCTGCTTGAGTTAACGTTAGTGTAACTAGGCAATGTCTAAGCACCATTCAGAATTTAACCTTTACTATGTATTTCAACTTTTCTGCAGGATAGTGGTCACTGAATCGATTTCGGTGAATTGAGAAGTGAAATTTTCCCTTGGGAGTTTAAAACGACATAAATATGAAATCTTCACATAAATATTTGTACTCCCACACAGATGATAGAGGTCCCTAAAACACAGCTTCTGCGGAAATCTCTTTACAACAACAGATAAATCTGCTCTTCAGTCCAAAACTAAAATATTTCCTAGAGAAAAATGAAAAACGAGGGCATTTGAAAGAAAAATAACAACTGAGAAGGAAATTAAAATGCATGCTGAAATCTGGGCAAGAACTACCATTTTGCCTTTCTTGGGTGGCTTACTGTCTTTGCTAAGTCCTGCTGGGTGGGGTGCGCAGTCGCCTGAGGATGAACTGATCAGGAGCCAAAGCTGCTTTCTGGATCCTTCTCTCAGGTCTGTGAGCTTCAGCTTCCTCTCTGTGACTCCCCGCGGTATGACTAACGATATCCGAGGGTCTTGAGATAATGTCACACCAAATCAATTTCAAGTTACTTTAACTTATATATACATATAACACATATGGTACACTTCAAAGAAAAGAGAACCACGGTCATACAATCTAACAGATGAGAGCATAAAATCTGAAAAACCCAAGAAAGTTTGGGAATCACCGCTCTATAAGACAGATCAACATTCACAAAAAGGAGACCTTGGGAACTGTGTTTTGTGTGCGTGTGGACGTGTTGTCTAGACACACCGCCCTTCCATACAGCCACACATCCTAAGAGCTCCTGGCAAAGGCTATAAACCCCGTTTCCTTGAACTTTCCGGCTACTGAGGAGGCTGCTGGCCATGAGTTCCCTTTCGGACCATGTGATCTTCCTCAGGTTCTCTCACGCCTCATAAGATATTTATTCTACCTCATGCAAATTTCATCACTTTTGTCTTTCCTGAACTCAAGAGTTTTGGAACTGGGTCATGACGGCAAGAGCATGCCTCTAGGACTAATAACAATCACTCAAACACAAAGAGAGATTCTATTAAAAATGCAACACGCCAGTGTAACTTGCTTTTAACAAACTAGTAAAATAGGTCCTTTCAATCGATGTATTGATAAAAACAAAGCATCCCCAATTCTTGGCTCTGGGTAGGGGCGGGACAGTAACTATTCATTGCTAGGCAAGCGGAGACGTCAGGACCAGACTCGGGAAAGGTCGAGGAGGAGGTCGAGGAACGCCCTCTCAGCTTTCCGCAGAGAAGGCGGCTGAGGACGCTGTGGAGCTGTGGCCCGGGCGCCGGAGCTGCTGACTCCGGCCCAGTGAGGCTAGCCTGTGTCAGCCTGGGGCTCTGGGTCACGGGGGACTCTGGGTTCCTGCAGAGGGTTCCTTCCCCGAGTTCAGGCCCATGAGCAGCCTGCTCAGGGCCCCACACTGTGAATGACCAGAACTGAACGTGGACAGAAGGCAAGAGAACACCAGTGCAGAGCACTGGATGGTCAGCATCTCGATTGGGGACTTCCACGTTAAGAACGGCTCCCCACCAGGTGGCCCCCTGTGAGAGTCGGGGGTCAACAGAACTGCAGTCCCATAAACAAAGGCCACAGGCACAGGCGCGGTGAAAAGCTTTACTTCTCAGTTGAGCTACTTCTCCCGGGCACAGGCGGTCACACACAGAAATGCTACTTTTCTCGCACTGTTCGACACCACCGCAGGTAAGGGTGGAGGCAGACCACTCAGAAAGCTCATCTGACACCTCGGTACCATGTGAAAAATGCAAAAAGCCACAGCAGCACGATCTCACCACATTCCCCTCACCCACGGACCGCCCTGGGGACAGCCTGGGACACCGTACATGCCCCAGTGTTCGTTCCAGTGACCTAGTTATAACCTCCCGTCCGTCAGGCTTGTACTGCAGAGACTCAGGGAGCGTGATGACCTGATGGAAATGTAACTCCCTCTGCTGCTTCAGCCCAGGACGCTTACTGCCCCAGTGATATCAAAGGGGAACGTGAAGCTTCTTCCTAAACCTTACCGACATTGTCCTTGCTAATGGCTGAGTCTGCTCGTCACTGGACGAGCACTCAGCAAGCAAGCACTTCTCCTCAAGTCTAAATTCCACTCGGCCCGGCTCTGTGCCACACCCCACAATGTGGTGACACGTCGGGTGACGTGTCGGTGGCCATCTTCATCCACCCGATTATTCAACCACATCCCCCCACCCAGCAGAACCTATTCAGGCTGAAGAAAAGCCAATTATGAAAACCTCCATAAAAATCATCGGCTGTTGCTGCCTTTTTCCAACAATTAAAATTCTTTTTAAAAGCCTCAGAAAAATATTTGGATAGAAATAAGCTCAAAGGATAATCTAAAAGTTAACATCTGGCAAGAACTCTGAACTTCCAGCTTACTCCTCACTTTATTATTTTTTTTTACTCCTCAGTCTATCTTTTTTTTTTTTTTTTTTTACTGCACATCTATCTTCCAAAGTAGGCAGCTCTACGGCGCTCCCACATGCCGAGATACACCGCATCCATCAAAAATGTGATGTTTTGTCTCCTGATGCCCAGTGCAGGTGAGCTGACGAGCCCTCTGTAACCCACGACCCACACCTGAGCTCTTCCAAACCACGGGCAAGCCACCACCCACGCTACCTACTGAACGCTCTGGGACCAACAGCTCTCTTCCAGGGTCTCTGCGGCCCGTAGCGGGCTTTCAGAGCGAATGGACGAGACCCGGGTGGAGCGGGGAATGGCCACGGACAAGAATAGACCTACGTTTGCATCTCCCCCTCCCACCACCTCAGAATTGGGAATTTTTTTCCTATGAAAGTAAGTGATTTTGACCACAGCGTGCCCTCAGCTCGGAGGAGGGGGATAGAATGTGTAAAGTAACTCCTGAGGGTCAAGAAAATGCGCACGCGCTAAAGCATGTGGGCACGAAGGCTGCGGCTCGGATAAGCGATGTGAGCAGGTGCTGCTTTCCGTCCCTGGCTGGCAGAAACGGGAGGGCTACGGAGGGAGGTGTTTCAAAAGGTCGCGGCTGGGGGAGCCACAGTGAGGATGCTGAGACGCAAGGTCCAACACAAAGACCCATCTGAGAGAGACGGCAGCGCCCCAGAGGTGGGAATGCGAGCTGGGGTGCGGGGAAACGGGGGGGGGGGGGGGGGGGGGACTCAGTGCCCCCATCGGGGCTTCGCTCAAGGCAGGACGCAACAGGTAAACGCTCTGCTCTCTCGCTCCCTTCCAAGGTTCTGTCAGGTAGAAACGCTCACTCTCCGCCTACGCCTCCCTCAGGTCTTCTTTTTCCTCTCTGTGTTTCCTTTTCGAAAATTTCCTCAAATTTATAATTTAAAATAAACATCATTACCTTTTTTTGAGAAATGTCCTTTCTCAATATAAACGACGACTTATATCTTGCTTAAAGAGATTCAAAACCCTTTTAACATTATATCTGACAGCATAGAAGGCATGAACTTTTCCTATGTGTGCAGTTATATGTACACGTGTGAATAGATATGTGTGTATATATTTGTATATATATTGTCCTAACACGTAACATTCCATACTTCTCATAATAAAGATTGCATTCGAGATGACATTTCACACCTTCGGAAAAAAGATAAATTAGCTCCCGTGACTTTTTCTGTTCTAGGATAAAGCCAAGGATGACAACTGGTGGGACTGGGTCGTTACCGACAAATCTAAGAGCACGGGAAGAACCACTGGAACGCGCTGTCTTCACATGTCCACTTTTCTTTTGTACAAGAGTCATCCTCACTTCTAAGAAGAGTGATGCTTCAGATTTCCTTTCCAAGTTTTACTTAGGGGATTTGAGAAAGAAGCCATTTAGAAGTGAAAGATTCAGATAAAATGACCCTGCCCAGAGATATGCTAGTACAGTGAATAAAATCTTTATCCCAAATAAAAATGATAACTTACAAATAGGAAATATTCTTTCCTTTCTTTAAATAGGAAATAGTCAGAGATTCCTGCTGGGGTATGGTTAGCCCTTTTCTGCACGGAAGGGTGTTTGTTTCAGATGGGGGATGGACAGCATATTTGAATTGCTTCTCCAGGTGAGAACGAACCCCGTTGGGGATGCTGCCCCCGGCGTGGGGGAGGAAAGGGCACTGGGTTTGTGAAGGTGAAGACAGTATGGAGAGACACAAATATTTATCGTTTTGTAAACTCTAAAGAGGGGGGAAAAAAAACGCCCTTTGTTACAACTGGGGTAAAAAAAAAAAGCCCCCGACCTAAAATGGAAAATTCCCATCTGCTACAGACAGAAGGAAACAAACACCCACGGGGGTTCGACAGGAATCAATCCTGAAGTCCAGTGTTGATGCAAGAGCTCTCATCTGCCCTCCGAGACAGTGTCTCCGCAAAGCGGATTAGCCGTCCATCCAAAACCAGTCTCGGCTGATCAACGGGATGGATGTTTTGTTTGGACCTTTGTATCTGCATGTCTTCCTAAAGGACAAGGAAGCAGGAGTGGAGTTTCTCAACTGGCAGATGAATCCCTGAAAAACTCGTTCTGACAATGTCCTATTGCACGGTGTGCACTTCTACTGGACAGACGGACACACAGACGGACACGTGGTCTCTACCTACTGAACCCTGGGCTCATTTCTCACTCACACTCAGTTCCTACCTTCCTCCTCTAACAACTGCAGTGCTTTCAACAAGAGGAAAACAATAATAAAAATAGCAATAATTAAAAAGGCAATCTACATTATTAACTTCCTTTTGGTATATTACAGTGGTATTTTCTGTACATGGCCCAGAACTAAGTTCCCTATGTACATGGAGACGTGGGGGAAAGCGTCGACCCGGCAGGTCTTCGCCTTGTGCCCTGAAAGACAGGATTCCTTTCGTCCTCCGTCCTCCGAGCCTTCTCTCTCTCCGCAGCGCTGTTCCGAAGCGGCGGGCAGGAGCGCGAGGTCCCCGCAGTCCCCCGCGGCGCGCCGGGTCCCGAGCCCGTCAGCAGCTGCTGTTTCTGAATTCACCATTCTCCGTGATGGAGAGCTTGGTGGGGTTGGTGGGCGAGAGGCCGTTGCGGACCTGCATGCTGTACCGCTCCTTCACCTGCGTCAGCGCGCTCATCAGTCTGGTGTTGGCCGAGTCCAGGGACACGATCCGCTTTTCCTACAACACACCAATCGTGGCTTTACTCGGGCCACCTGCAAAGGAATCACGCCGCACTACGCTCTGTACCGAGTGACTGTTCTGATGCCCTCTACCAGACAGCAGGACGCATGACGCTGCCCACACAAATGGAACGTCTCTGCCTCTTTCTGCGCACGAGTCAGGGTCGGCTTCCCCGGAGCCCAGGGGGGGTCTCTGTTTATTTTCTCTTTTTCCTTTCGGCACGGCAGGATTTGTTAGCACTGTCCCTTGGGACACTAGGACGTCATGTAAACATGACATCGAGTATTACTTTGGACTATATGCAACACAGGTGTCAAGGTGCCCGACTGACCGTATGAGGTGCTTTTGGTCAAAATTAAAACGTGGAAACCAGGACGCAAAGAAAGAAGCACCAGAGGTTTCATTTCACGGAGAAGTGCAAGGGATCTGTGGGTTCTCAGGCCCCAGAGGGGGTGCATCAGTCACGTTTGCAGAGAATTCACATTGTGCTTAAAATTAAAAACGACACACGGTGGCAGGTTGTGGTCACCCACAAAGTGGAGATGCGACAGCAAGGGGGAAGCAGCCAGAAGCTCAGACCAAGGATGGGCTGGGACGCGGGGAGGGAGATGTGGCCGAAGGGAGATGCCGCCGACGTGACACATGAAAACGAACAGAGGACACAAGCTCCTGGACCCATTCCAGCTCAGAGTTACTCCAGGAAGCCCCCCACCCCCACCACGGAGGCTGCTCCCATTTGACTTTTGAGTCTCTGCACAAAAAAAAAATGCTTTCGAACCAAAATTTTGTAACCAAACGTTGTCGAAGACACACAAAAAGAAACAAGAAGGAAAAAAGGGCCAAAAAAAAAAAAAAAGGCAATCTCATGGAACGTAGGCTCATCTAAATTTAAAAAAATAATAACAGTCCCATCAAAATATTATCAGCTTCATGAAGAGTAGGAGAGAAACCCTAATCGTAGCTTGAGCATCTAGGGAAATCATTCTAGAACCTTTCCAACACAAAGTTGTGATTTTTCAGTAGACAGGAAGTTAGCGCTGAGAAGACCCAGCTTTACCTGTGCCCACGAAATAAAAAAAAAAAATAACACAAACACAAGAGGGAAAACCCCAAGGCCAAAGCAGTGTTCCTACCCTGGGAGCTTTTGCCTTTACCTGGGGAAGCATGGGAAGGTGGGTCACGGCAAGGCTCAGTTGGACCTGCAGGGCTGGGGCCTGACGCTCTCCTGGCTACTAAAGCAGCAGCTACACGGGCCACCGGGCCGCGTGCGGCTCTGCTCTGCTGGGACCCGTGCTGCCGGAGGGATGCAGGGCAGACCACTGCCCTGCGGTCGAATTTAGGTAAAAGCATACACAACAGCATCACGTGACACTTTCCTTTAATCTTCAACTTTGGGGTGGGGAATCTGTATGGCAGCTCATAGTTTCAAAAGCGTGAAAAAAAACAGAGCTCGCACTTGTTATTACCATTAGAAAAAAAAAAACTACCTTTCTCTAATGGAGAGCTCAGGTGGTAAGACACCCCAAATCAGCATTATTAACAAACTGCTAATCTGGTATAAGATGCTTCTGACTTTGGGAAGGTGAGTGCCTTGCTGTAAGGATAAGCAAAACTTAAAGAAGAATCTGCAAGGCTTTTAAAAAATAGTAATAATTAAAAAAAATTATTAATACAGCCAATGTTGTTTTCTGGCATTCTAAGTACAGACCTTTTCCAAGCCAGTAGGTAAGGAAAACAAGCGAGCCGTGGGAACCAAATTTTCCTTTCCTTGTGGGAAGAAAAATCTCAAAACAGAAAAGCTGGTAATTTCTTGCAATGATGAAAAAAAAAAGATATTTCAGTATTAGGATAAATTATAAGGCCCTAATACCAAAGAATACAGGATTCTCCTGGTTTATCCAAAAAAATTGGGCATTGATGAAAAATTTATTTGACTCTTAAAGGGTTGAAAAGGCTAAGAATGATTTTATTTACTGACCAGCAAGAAAGAGCTGGAGCCAAGCACCGTCCCCAACAGCTCAAAGTTTCCCAGTGGAGAGACCCCCCCTTTTGTAATTCCCCTCACTGCCGAACTCAAAATAAAACAGAAGAAAAAAAACAAAAACAAAAACAAAAAACAAATAGGGAATTTTGAAATTCAAGTTCAGCCGGCAAAAGATGCTCTGACATTGACATTTCGATTCCGCCTGGGTCGGAAGGCACAGCAGTGGAGCCCCTGCCTGCCAGGAGGGGTGTCGTGCGGAGAGCACAGGAGCTGGAATGTGCAGGAGGCCGGGCTGGGCCAGGGCTGGGGCTGCTCGGCTAGGGAGCCACAGGGTTTACTTGCCTGTTTGCATAATCTCATCTCCATTTATGACCTGTAATTTAACACAGCGGAGACATGACTTGCAACAGTAACTAGGCAGCTGCTTGCTTCTCAGAGGAGGAAGCCCTTCTCTGCTCTCTATCTGCGTCACGGGGAGAGATCCCGGGGGTGAAAGATGGCGGTCCCTGGCCTAATGTTTAGAAAGGGCCCCTCAATACCATCCCCGGGAGCCCTGGGGCCGTGCCCCAAGTCAGGACAGGGCGCTCTGCCCACACCCCTGGAGTGCTCGTCCTCTCTGCTCGTTAGCGGCTGAGCCAGGCCAGGCCCGCAGTATGAGCTGACCCCAGGAGGCGGGGAGGCTGGATTCAGGGACAAGCCCTTCCTGTGGGGACAACGGGCCATGGAGAGAGATGAAATCCAGTTTACCGGGCATCTGGCCTTGACTGTTTTGGGAAAGGCTGGGCTCAGCTCTAGTATAAGCAAAGCCATATTCATTTCAGAAATAATTTTTTTCCCACTTGTGTCAGGGACACAAAAGCGTGGGTTCCCTTGCTGGGCAGCTTTCACCCTGACATGTCCTCACGCTGTTAAACGATGCCAGAAGGGCTGCTCTGTTCCACCCAGCACGCAAGCTATGGGCTCTTTCCTCACAAAGGAACGCATCTGACATAAAGCGTCGTTCATCACGACAGAGGACACAGGGTGCTCCTCGTCCTTCACTGTAGTAAGACTTTAACGAATCAGTAAGACAACAGCTGGAACTGGGAAACCTTCCTTTTAAAAAGATTGGACCTTTTTGTTTTATGAGCTTATGTGTCTGTGACGTGTGCTGTCCATGGACAGTGGGCCTCTGGCAGGAAGTGTATTATATAACAGCGCTTATGATGGCCTCGGTGACTGATTATTTTAGCCAGCCCCGGTGTGCTCTGACCTATTATTTGCGAGTGCTGCCTGTTGCCGAGTGGTCAGCAAGAGCGGCTGGAGACTGCTATACGGAAGGCTCCCCCGGTCCCACCAAGCAGTCTGCGGAACTGGATGGACCATGTGTAAAGGTAATTACAGCAGAACTTCCTTCTGACTTGTAGGAGGTCTAAATATCCAGAAACTACAACGTTTAAGAGTCCAGAATATTCTGAGCAGCTATGCTGATGAGAGAGCATCACAACTCACACTCGACTCGCAAGTCTCGTGTGTCCGAAGGAGCTACAGCCCGTGAAGTATTCTTCCCAGGGCTGTGCTTTCGTCCGAGGAAGTGAGAGCCAGTCTGACCACGGGCTGGTACCCCGAGCAGAGAGCAGACCATAAAGTGCTTGCTCCCATTTTTATTTCCTAGCTTAGGGATACGATATGGCACCTAAAGGTGAGCAATGCAAACCTGGGCTGTCTTCGGGGAGGTGATACAGGCAGTGGTTAGACCAGCCACTATCCAAACCACATCTGCCTTTTGTTATTTGCTTCACTCTAAGAAATATGACTACATTTTGCATTGAGAAAATGAAAAGAACCAGGAACGCTTTCTGCCCGCTGGATTTTGCTCTGATCACTGATGTGTCCCTGTGAGGTGCTCCTGGCAGTCATCACACCATTAGTGTCACGGGTCTGAGCTACAGTGAGCAGAGGCCCAGGCTCTGATTTCATCAACCAAATGAGGCTCCTCAAGCACAGCCAACAAAGAAAGGCAGCCAAGCGAATTCCAAGCATCAGTGCCAAACCCTGACCCGAAAGAAGGAGGAAAGGTGCCTTCTACGATCTTGTCCTTCCCCTGCAGCGCCACTACTGTCAGGGGCTGGGGGGTGATGGCACAGTGGACGTGACTGACAGGACCGTGAACATCACAGCCAAGCAAAGGTCAGTGGAGGTCAGAAGCCAGACACATGCGGGGCAGTCTTCGCAGCGCTGCCCTCGGGAATGCCAGACCCTCCGTGAGGAAAGAAGTATAGCTCCTCATGCACTCGGCTGAGATCTGTTAAGCAACTGCACTGAGCGTGCTGGGACTGTGCTGGGTTAACAGACTTGTCACCAGTGAAAGAAAGGAAAGGTCACAGGTCACACAGAAACACTTTTCATCCTCAAAAGGTAATGCCGAGAGCTTTCCAATGACCCATTTTCTAGTGCATGCCTTGGCATTTGCAAAGGGGCGGGAAGTCGGGAAATAACAGTCATTGCATCCGAGCCTACTCACCTGTGCATCGATTATTTTCTGCTTTGCGTCAATAACTGCTTGCATCTCAGCATGGTCCTTCTTCAATTCCTCTTCCACGGCCATTAGCCTAGAAAGTGGCAGGAAGAACATATCAACAGCTTTCAAGAGAGAGCTAGATAGTGCAGAGGACAAGATACCCCAAACTCATTAAAGTTCAAGATTTCCACTTCTTCCCGATGAAAAATCTGCAGCCGTGCACTCTTTCTTCTCTCCTGCCTTGAAAGAAGACATCCGAAGTCGATTCCTCTGTGACTAGATCCCGCTGTCTTCATCGCATCTGAGCAGCATCCCCATAATCACTGTCTCCCGCTCCTCTGCCAGACCCCTGGGCGCAACTTACTTCATTTTAAAATACCAAACCAGTTCAAAGAAATCCAACCACCCGCTGTTAAGTAAGCTTCTCCAAGAAGCACTCTACACTTGGCAGGTCTGGTTTCTTTCTTGCCCACCAGTGACCTCTTAGCCCACTGGTGTTTAAACTGCTCCTGGTCAGACTCTGATGCTAAACCACAGACTTCTTCTGTCTTCAATTGACTTGACCTGTCCACAGCTTTTGACAAGATTGAAGCCTAGTGGTGAGGAGCGTGACTCTGGGGCCTGACTGTCTGGCTTCAAATCCTGGTGGCCTTGGGCAAATGACTTGATCGGCTGCCTGTTTCCTTATTTTGTAAAATGAGAATAATAATGCCTACCTTGGACGCTGGCTTTAAACAAGTTATTATTAACAGATTGGACAAGCTAGTATCTGTAAAGAACTCGGAAGAGTGCCTGGCCGCTAGGGAGCGCTCTGTAAGTGGCTGGTATAAGTGGCCCCTCCCTTGACATCACTGCCACCCGCTCCTGGTTCTCTGGCCCTAATGCCAGCCAATGAAATGTCTCTGGACTTGTGAAGAACTACGTTAGTCTTGGACGTTGGACACCTAGCTTTCAAGACCCACTTCTCCTCTAGGACCTCTCTAGTGAGTCACTAAGTTTTACTTTTTCTACTTGCTACCATGAAAAGAAGAACAAACTATCTCCGTCTTCCCAGGAAGCGCGCAAAAGTCTCAGATGTAGACACCTGTAAGAGACACCGCCAGTCGTCACGTCTGTACTAAGTGTCACAGGGCACGGGCACCGATGAAACCCTTGGCCGCCGCTCTGTGAGGAGTCCCCGGCCGGTCTCCCATCAGTTGGGGCCCCCACCGAGCCCACGCCCGCCACCGCGGCGGCGCCTCACCTGCTGATGATGCTCTTCATCTGGCTGTCCTTCTCCTCCTGCTGCCGGCGGAGCCGCTCCTCGCTGTCCTCCAGCCGCGCCTTGTACTCCAGCAGCAGCTTCTGCATCTGCTGCTCCTGCACCAGCAGCCGCCGCTCGTACTCCTCCAGTCGCCGGCTGGACACGCGCAGGCGCTCCTTCAGCTTCGCGATCTCCTGTTCGTACTGCCGTGGAGGGCGCGAGCCGGAGCAGGAGGGGAAAAGTGGGTCACACTGGCGTTAGCAGCTGGTGGTTTAGTGTCTACCAAGGGAGCCCTAGGCGAGGTGGCCGGATGCTGTCTGGGCTGCCATGCCAGTGCCGCTAAGTTATCAACAGGCACAAATGGTAATGGAGCTTTGCCCTGCTCCTGAAATTTCATTTTTAATGTTAACTTGGCATTCCACACCTGCATATTTATGTGTCTCTCTCCACATGAAGCTACCAGCTGTTGCAAGCCACATTCATTCTATAATGAAAAGATCAAGCACTTAGAAGCCTAAAAAATCACTTAAAATAAGTCAAAAGCCAGCTGTCTGTGAGAGGCGGGATTCTGATCACCGCCTGTGCTGCAGGATCCGGGACATACCTTGGCTCATCAGACTGCCATTCCTTCCCTCTACTAGAATCAAGCAACGTTTCTATAATTTTAAGCTAATAAATCAATAAGTAGGCTTTTATGAAAGAGCAGACTATTTATCGCGCTTTCTCCCCAACTAAAATATTCAGGTTATAAGCACGAAGGAAAAGGCCTACATGTTCTCAACGACTGATGAACACCGCCTCTTGGCTCGCTTTCATGATGGGGTTTATCTGCCCAATTTGGTGCTGCTTGCTGGAACACATATGTCTGTTTTCTCACTGAATTTACATAAGCTAAACCTTTATATAATACATTCTTATTAAAGCTTTACGTAATTCAAATGGTTACACGGCTCTTCTCCTGAAGATGCGGTGGGGATGTCAAATTACTAGGCGAGGTGAGGAGCATCAGCTTTCTTGTAGATGGTCTAATTAAATTCATTAGTCATTAGTGATAAATCATGTAGTGCTTTGTAAAATGTAAACTATTGTCACATAACATCCCATTTATTTGATGAGCAGACAATTAGCTTCTGCTTAGCCAACATCTTGGTCCTAAGCTACACTTGCTAATCCAGAAGGTCGAAGATGACCATTTTTAAGACAGCTAAGAGGCAGACTGCAACACCAAGCCCAGTTTAGGATCACACTGATGAGTAGGCAGGAGCCAGCCGTCTGGCTGTCAGCTGAAGAAGATAATGCCATACACGATGTCAAAGCTCCTGTTTGATCATTTTTTCCTTGCTGACTTTTCTTTAAAAAACAAAACAAAATAAAACCAAACCAACAGGTAGTTAATGTCTTTTTGAACACCATCTATAGAGCTAGATGTTCTTTATCCAGCAAATGCAAAAAGCAAAGGAAAGACAAGATCATTACCAAGATTAGAAAGGAGGTCTAGTCCTAGGGAAATTTTGGCCTTGGTTGAAGACTAACAACCAGTTTATAGAAACACTACATAGTCATCTAAAATGACTGGAAGTGAATAGCAAAGGATTCTCAAATTAAGTCAACCAACATTGATGAGCACTTTCTGCACAGTTCCACATGAGGACACTACTGAGTTATTATTCAGAGATACGGATGTGAGGTAAACTGAAGGTGGGGAGGGGGCAGGTCATGTTCTTGGCTAGACGGCCCTTTTGGTGGCCCACTGCTGCGGGGCCGCACGCTGATAAAGACAGACTCAGTTCTACCTTCTCAGCGTGCTTGGCTTCATCTGGGTTTTGCTCCGTTTCTTCCACATCCTCTTCATACTGCCCATTGTTCAGAACCCAGGCTGCTGTCCTCTCGACTGGGGACATGGTGGCAGAGTCCACAGGTGACTGAACCTGCATCAGAAATACTTATTCGCATCTCCCAAAACAGGTCATCCACGAGTTATGTTTCACAGAGAGAGCTATTCTGGGGGACACCCCTATTTTTCTAATAAGTGCTCTCAGTTCTAAATAATACTTTATTAATGCCAGGGCTGGTGAGAAAAGAGAATATTCATTTGTGTAAGAATAAACTATTCTCTGTGCAACACACGCAAGAACCTGCCTTTTTCTCCTTCCAAAGAAAGACAAGGTCTGGATTTATAATGATAAAAGAACGAGAGAAAGAAAGCACAACTTGATCATTGATTACTCAGGTGAAGAAACATCGGTTTAGCCCAGAGATGATCAGTAAACAAGGAAATGATTACTGCTAAATAAACTCACAAGCTGCCCGTCTGTATGTCAGAATGTCAAATTCTTAATTTTCACCTTAACCGTTTAGAGAAAGAGAAAAACCATTTTAGTCATTTTTACAGAGCAGTGATGAGTTAATTAAGCCCACTAAAAAGTCCATATACTAGACCAGACAGTTTATTGATGAATACAAGCTCAAAACAGTAGATCAAATTAGTCTATGGAAAATTTCTATCCAGTTAGGATAGCTAAATTGTCATTTTCCAATATAGATATAGAAAGTGATAAGAATTCTGGCTTTAAGTAGCATCTCTGCCACTTCAATTGTCACTGAACCTCTTAAATACTCTTTTCCAAATTTACCACCAGCATCATCACCGCCACCCAGCCTGACCATCTCAAGGACTGTAAGGACTGAATAAGATAATGTACTCAAAAGTTCTTTGTAGTTTACTAGAAAGCTTAGATGCTGTCACTGTATTAGGTTTAGAAAACTGGCACTGGATATTACAATTTATACTAGGCCTCTGAACATTAGTACTTTCTCCACAAATG
>PVKZ01001507.1:210010-324874 GCA_004027375.1 Macroglossus sobrinus | reverse complement strand
AAACAGATATTTTAAAAGAAGGGGTATTGTGATGACTTTGAGATTTAGAAAGACTCACGGAAAATAATGAAAAAAAAAAAAAACTGGCCTCAGAGACTAAAAGGTGGCTTGGGAGAGGCTTGAAAACATACGAAAGTAATATGAAAGTATTTCTTGAAGGTTTGGAGAAGAACCTGGTTTGGTTGACTTACAAACAGATTACAGATATGTATCAATTAAAAAATGGCTTTGTGCCCAAGACACACACAAGGATTCATGCATGAGCTTCTAAAATTTCCTTCTTTAAAGCCATTCTTTTCATTTTGTCAAGAAATACATAAACATGTCTACCGCTATGGTAGATAGGTATGTTTCTTATAGTTCATTCATTTCTGTATCACTTTCATTATTTTTGTCACATTATCACTATTATCTCTTTAAAACAATCTTTTTCAGTTAGCTAAGTCCTTATGCTAAACAATAATATCAATAAAACCATGAGTCTGATGTTATATATTCTATACTAAAAATGTCTGTATTAGTAATTATTTTTCTAAAACGTGTTAAAATAATTACATGACTAATTAAACAAACATCTTATATACTTAAATAATTTTGAAGACACTGGCCTATAGGAAATAGTATCATATGTAAAAAAAGATAATCATTATCCATATCAAAAGTTATTATGAGAAACAAATGGTATAGCATGTAAAATCACTTTATGAACTCCACGGTACTTTAAACACCCACGTGTACACACATGCACACATACTAGTTCTTCCCATACTGGACTGAAAAGCAGAACATAATAAATTGCTTTCGTATTTGTCGAGAAAAACAATTTAACCAGGGATTTAGGTTTTTATTAGACTTATGTATATCTGAAAGGCTAAAAAATGTGGTTCTGAGTCTTAAAAAATTAATAGAAAGTCAATATTTAAAGGAGACAAATGCCTTTTTAATTTTATAATCTTATCACTTTAGCACACAGGGTACAGAAAAGCTGCTTTTCTGTGGAATCAAAATTTTCTATTCAATAGCAGTTTGAGATAAAGTAGCCACTAAAACTAACATCAACTTTACTGTCTGGAATTTATTACTTCGAGGCAGCTAATTCAATAGCTTTCTGCTTTATATAGTTAACGAGATGTTGCCTGAACGAGCTTTCCTGCCATTTGTTATGGCAACTGGCTGTCGAAGTCCTCTGAATGCACTGCAAACTAGTGATGCTCCTAAGAACACACTAAGGAGAGATCTTAGCCCCGAAAAACATATAGCCTCTAAAACATACTAGAAACATCAACCCCTCGGGGTAGTCTCGGGTAACTGCCACGTGAGAAGCCGTAAAAACAAGAGCGGTTTCACTCCGCTGGTGATGGTGGGAGCTACCGTGTCCTAAGGACTGACGATGTCCACGAATTACGTGAGACTGTTCGGTGGGCACTGGGCATTCGGATCTATTCAGATTTTATTGATTGAAGCCGATTTTCAACCACTTCCTATCATATCCTAGCACTCTGCACGGCATATGGTAGGTGGTCAATAACCGCTGTAAAAATAAAATCAGACCAGTAAGTAACTAGTAAGTAACTATTTCTTCTATTCATAATAAAACCTTGACATAATTATAAAAAGATGAAAAAGTAATACTGAACAAATCAAAATTGGTTATTGTGCTATACTGAAAGAAAACAGAGGTGATTTTTGTTTCAAAATTATTTTTGTTGTAATATGTCCTTCATATGATAGTTGCTATATACTGATGTTTACATTTTTTTCTATAGGTCTCACGTGTGCTAGTCTTATTTCCCAATCATGGGGTCAATCCTTGAGGCCCGGCACCATATCAGAGGGTTTTCTTTGGAATGGTAGTGACTATATAATTGTACAATAGATGCTCAATAAAATATTATTCATTTACTAATACTCTGGATTCTCTTTAGAGTTCATCGCTAAAATTTAATTCATTACTAAGAGAAGGATACTCTGTTTTTCTGCTAATCCTTCTTAGCAATAAATTATACTTTATTTTTACTACGTGCAGTAATAAAGTGCATAAAAGGCTCTTCAATAATTGTTCTTTCTCCTTTATAAGCTGGCTACATGGCAGAACTTATTACCTCTAGTTCATAGTCACAGAAATTGAGAAAGGGGTTGGTAAGTGGTTCAGACCCCACTTTGCATAGCTACAGCCTGAGGAAGAGTGTTTATACCCACTGACTTCCAACGGAGGATCGTTAAAGAAAATGAAGGATAAAAAAGACCAAAAAAAAAAGGGGGGGGCGGTCAGGAATTTCTGTTAGGAATCTCTTCCTTTTGAGATAGAGCTGTATAGTGTTTCTCTGGGAAAAATCATAACGCTTTAGTGCAAAAGGTTCTGAGGCAGCGGATTCACTGACCCTACACTTAGTCATAGCCCAGATGACAGAAGGGGCTAGCTCCCTGTTCCCTGCTAGCAAACAAGACTTGTTGGTTTTGCTTCTTCACGTCTTAAAGAGTCAGGTTCCCGTCAATGGATAACACTTCTGCTTCAACACCAAAGGGCGGACTAGACTGATAAGTAAACTCTGAGAGTCCTTGCCAGAGGTTGGTTAGAAGAGGGTTCAACAAATGCAAATGTCAGAATTAAGGCATCATTCCGACAGACTGGCCGAATACCACTTAAAAAAGCCTCTTCAAACCTGAATTTCTAGGTTCGGTAACATGCTACATCTGAACAACTTACATATTGTAGATAGAGTCTATTATATGTACAGTGTTCATGATACGAAAAAGACTAAATGAAAAGAGAAATGAGAAAAAAATAAAACCAAACAGAGGCTGAAAAGGCCAAAAAAGACAAGTCTCCTGAAAAAATTCTTTCTTTGTAGATTGTTTCATTAGGATTTTCTTTCCTTCCTACTCAGTAGATGGAGAAGGCTGAAGCTAGTCACACTGCCTACAATGGCCGCCCCTCTGTGCTAAGATACAAATGGAATTTGCACGGGACAAAGCCTCTGATAATTACAGACGCCTACAGAACAATCCCCACAAAGAAATCTTCTAGTTTTGAGAGAGAAGAATTCCCCAACACAATTTACAATTAAAATATGTAAAGGAATTTGCCTAAAAAATGTGCTGATTATATAGAACTTCAGAGGCTTCATGGGAGAGGAGAAAAGCAAGCAAGAAACAGAAAGGAATTAAAAAAATAACAATATACGTTCAAAAGAATATACCATCTACATAGAAAAAGCCAGTACAGAAAAACCAGAAACGTGAGCAATCAAAACACAGTGATTTACAGTTTAACTGGTATGATGGTGGCAGTCCAGCAGTGGAATAAACAAAAAAGAATCCTTCAAGCTGCGTTAGGACATCTCACTTAGGCTGTGCCCCACTTCATGCCAATATAATAAAGATATTCCCTAACTCATTTAATGGCTGCGGCATAAAAAGTAATTTTAATTGGTTGTTTGGAAACTACATGTATTTCCTACCTCCATCTATCCAGACGGCCTTCTATTCCCCCACAGAAACATGCGCTGAATGCTTCTGTGACAGGTGCTATATTTTCCTATAGCACAAATGTTATAAATGACAAGTGGTTCCAGACGATCACAAAGGGACTTTAACTTCTATTTGTAAGCAGTCAGTCTGAGTCACAGGCCTTGGGAATTGAGGACTACAGACATGAAGCAGGAGAAATGGGGAAGCAGTCCCTGCTTCTGTCCAGAGCTGGGACCACACAGATGCCTGAGAAGTCAGTGGAAGGCCCTCTCCCTGTCCTGTCCCTCTACTGACCCGATAGTCTCCGCACTTACGCATTTTGCATTTAAAGGAACAGATTAAATATATTATTATATTATCTATATAACATATATAATCTTTTTTTTCTTTTTTAAATGAAAATGCTTATTAAATCAAATAAATTGGTGAAATTTTGGCAAATACAACTAAACAAAAACAAAAAACTTAAGGTCCTCAGGAAAGAATGACCAACTAGGAGGTTTTGCCCAGGAAGTCGGCTACCAGAATTAGCGTCAGTTAGTCATGCTTTTCACCCCTCCTCCTTCTTCTATATGCAAGGATTCTATAAATGTTCTGATTAAAAAACAAAAAACAGTAATTGTCAAAGTAGGGGCAAGGGCTCTGATCATAGCAGAGTGGAGGCAGAAGCAGCCAAATCAGGAAAAGCCTACCTATGAAAATGCAAATATATAAGAGAGATACACTGGGGTTTTACCACAGTGTCCTCTGACAAGGATCTGTCACAGAACTTTTTAAATCACAAAGCTCCCTACTACTTATAAAGTAGGACTGGTTTCAAAAAAAAATTCAACAAATACAAAACTTTTAGGAAAGAATTATTTTTCCGATGAAAGACATACACACACAAATGGTTATTAGTTTGTTTCAAAGAACAAAATATGTATCGGTGCCTCAAAATGTAATGTAGAATGAAGAAATGATTCAATTCTTGGAAAAAAATTTCAAGAGAAAAAGTTTGGAAATATTATATTAAGACTGGGTGTGACACCAGCTGGGCCTGTCCACGTAACGAGAAATATATGGGATTCATAAATGTTCAGAATACCTGTCAACCACCTGTGCTTCTCTTTTTACCTCTCTTTCACTTGTCTCTATAGGTGTTCAGTTGTTTATTTCTGTAGCTGTTTCCAGGAAAAGGCATATGGGACTTGATATTTCCCAAGGGAGTGGGGGATGGAGTAGAGAGTGGTTACATTAAACTTCTGGCTCAGAATGAAAAACTTTATACTAGAAGCTTAAGAAAAAAATGAAGGATTATTGTCTGGATGCCCCAAATATTTCCTAGTAGGTTTGGCCTCTGGATTTCATAGTTGAAGCTCCTAACTGTTCATTCAGCACAAGGCAGCGGCCTGTGGGAAGAGGAGAAACGGCCCTGCCCGGTCCCTACAGAGCCCCTCAGGGTGATGAGCTAAGCTCCGCCCGCCTCCTCGCCAGCAGCCTCCCGATCTTTCATTTTCTCTTTCCAATTAAGGCGGCAGAAGATATTTTTAAGTAGAAACCTTGCTGGCAATTGGGTTTCCCAATGATTTCTAAACAAAGACCAGAAGAAAGCGCCGGCCAAGGGGGTGCCAGGTCCAGCAGCGCGCGCCAGTGCCCGCCCCTACCTGCTGCGTCTGCTGCCTCTGGATCGCTCTCACTTTGGGGACAGGACTCTCTCTGGAGGACGAGGACTGCTGCCGGGACCGGCTGCCATTCTGCACAGGTTCGGCCACCAGGGCTGCAGACACCACCGACATGCTCCCCGTGCTACGTAAGGACGCACTGTGCGGCAGGGACGGCGGGGCCTTGGCGCGGGCGCCCAGCCCGGCCTGGTCCACCTTCCGGATCTGGGCCTGCCCCGTGCTGTTCTGCCGTGGCAGAGCAAGAGGTATGTGCCTGTCCGGCACGGTGTGCCGCCGGGGGAAGTCCTCGCTCTGAGTGCTGCGCTTGGTGAAATCCTCCATGCTGCTATTGCTGGGCCCACTGAGCTTGAAGTCCTCACTGTTGCTTTGGCTTCTGGAACTGGCAGTGCTTAGGTTCTCCAGGCTGGAATCCACAGAGGCCTTTGGCATCGCTGGCATGGGGTTGCTGAGGTGGTAGACGGGGTTCTGGAATGACAAAGGCTGGAGGCTGCCTGGCTGGCTCAAGGCTGGGTGCAGGGGCCGTCTCACTTGGGGCGCACTCTGGGGGGTGCTCTGGGTTTCCCGCAGTTGCTTGATGCTGGCCACTTGCGTTATGGAGAGCTGGCTTCCAGCCAAGCGCATAGGCACATCGAGCATGACGGACGCGTGCTCCCCCTGGGCAGCGTGGGTGTCCTGGAGGTCCATGAGGGAGACACTGCGGCCGTTAGGGAGGCTCCCTTCCTTTTCGTCCTTCTCAGAGTAAGTCATGCTCTGGGAGGAGGCTTGCTGGACCAGCAACAACGTCTTCCCTCGGAAATAGCTGTCCGCGCTGTCCTGGCTCGGGGACTTCAGTTTATGCACATCGCTGTGTGAAGGGAACGGACCCTCAATTATCTCTGAGGCAAATTCATAGTTAAGATTCCTCACCTCGGGCATGAGAGCTCTACTGAAGGCTCAAGGCCCAATGTAGAGATTTACATCAGTTTTTAAATTCAGATTCCATCATTATGATCCTCAGAATAAAATCCAACATTTTAAGTTTTTCTCCAAAGGTGGAGAATAACACTGTGTATACCACTCCATCACTATCTTTGATTTTTAACTAGGATTCCAATCCTTTCCCAGTTAGGTCTTAAACCCTCCCATGGCATTCCGGTTCATACGCAACTGGTTCCTTCCAACCTTCAAGAGGACAAGCTCTGAGTGCAGACCTAAGTCACAGATCTTGCCAATACAGAAAAGTCTAAACATCAACACCGTATCTACCACCCAGCCGACACAGATTTTAACTGAGCTCCTCTAGATTTTTAAGTGCTATGATACATGAAGATATCAAATTTATAGAGCCCTTAGTCTTCCATTAAATAGGACGTATCATTCATTCTACAATATCATTCTAGAAATAAGTCTCCTAGATCTCGTGTAGTATTACGACAAACAACTGGATTTATCTCAAGCCACACAGTTCTTTCTTTCCAGCTGCTAGTGGCTTTAAAGTTGGCAAATTCAGCAAATAAGTTAAATAGATTTTTTTTTGCTAAGTCTCTAAACATTCTCTCTTTCATACCTGTCAGTGGGATCTTCGAATATTTTCTGCAGCCCAGAGGAGAGGCTTCCACTGACATTGGGGCTGGAGCTGTGCTCAGCGAGGCGCCTCAGCTGCTGCTGTGCTGGTGTGGGGTTAGTCAGAGACCTGGCAATGTCGGCTAGAACGCGAGGCAGGGGTCCCAGCTTTGCCACGGTCGCCTGTAGGAAGGAATTTTCACCCTAGTTGGATAATAAGCATTGCGACATCCAGCACGGATTGTTTGGGGGCCACGTGCCCAGTGGTGAAGGGGTGGAGGTTGGAGGGAGGGGCAGGTGTTTGCGTGGGGGATGGCAGGTTCGTAATGCATTGTTATGGAGCAGCGGGGCCGCGGCGTCCAGATGGATGGAGGAGGTGGAACAAGGTGCAGCAGACATCGAGGAAAGAAAGGAAACAGAAATTAGGGTTATGCAAATATAAATTAAAAGACATGCTCAAAACAACCAAAATATTGCCATTCCAACTAAAATAGGCATGCAAAGCAAATGAAATCTTTGGAAGGCTAGGAGATCAAGGTGGGGGAGGGGAGGGGAGGAACTAAACACCTTCTAACCAAAAAGGACTTCGAGACCAGAAGGCTATGTGATGAAACTTCCAAAGAACAGGGATCACGTAAAGACAGAGTGCATGCCAACATGGAGGAAGGAGTTGCATGCAGGGGTCCAGAGCACTCAGGGCACACAGCTGCCACTGCCAACCACGATCCCATTTAACCTTGGGAACCCTGACCTATTGCCACCTGGGCTTGCATCAGCATGAGAATTTTTTTTTTCAGCAACAAAATCAGGTAAACTCTCTGTATGCAATATGTCTAGATGTACTACTCCTGGTTCCCAGGACCAAACAGAGATTAAAAAGGAGAAAGTGTATTTACACAGCAAAGTCTGTTCAAAAGAACTTGACCCTGAATGAACCAGGCTGATCTCAAGATAACTGTATCTGTATCTCATTGATGCAGTTATTCAACAAAAGAAGAGCTAACTTTTTAGTACTTGCTTTAACCATCTCATTTTTTTTTTCCTTTGGGAAATTCTTATTCTCACGGGGTCTTATGGAACCCTTCAACGTTAGGTAGTTTTACATGGCCGCCTCTGGGTCTTCTCTGTTCTCTCAACAATCAATAGATTCTTCAACTCTGCTCGAATAAGTAGAATGCCAGCTCAAAGGCCACCTGAAGAATGCCTTTACATGCTCAACCTTCTTGAGCCATGGTTCATCCATATTCAAGGAATTTACCCTCAGCACAGCTGCAACTGAAAATCTAGCTGGCATGTCTACAAGTGGAAAAGGGGTCCTTAAGAATGCTTTCGGCACTAGTGGACACCCTACCACTCACATTTCCTCAGGAAAGTGCTCTTTCTTAATAGCTTTTACTCCCTCCTCCCTCCAGTTTTATTGGTGCAACATTTTTAAGGATAATAGGAAGATGAAGGAAAACATTCTTATCACAGAAAGATAACTTTGTCTTTTGAAGTTATTCTAACATACCACCATACTTATATATAAATACCTGTAGCAAATGAAAACATCAAAAAATAATTATTGTGAGAAAACTAGCCAAAGCATGTTAAGACAATTTTCCATTATAAAATCTATCCCTCTTTGCCAAATTCCAGAAGGAAGAAAATCATTGGTATGATATATATATATTTAGTTATTAATATAAAAAATTTCTTAGCTTATAATCAGGAAATAAATGATTAAAAGTCATTATTTTCTATACCCCAATTCACATCTGCAGAGAAAGAAATCATCTGACATTTCAGATCCTATATAACTGTAGTACTAATAGTTACATTAAACCCTCTGACTTGCATAATATAAAAAAAAACTCATGGGTAAAGCTAATTAAACATGACAGTCTCAGTATTTTTCAAAGTCCATAGTTTTGTTAGAAATCACAATATAAGGCTTTATCTTATCCTACTATACATGAATAAGGTTGCATATGACAATATTTGATATTAGTTTTTGGGCAACATTTTAGAAGTTATGAATACTTTATCTATCTATCTATCTATCTATCTATCTATTTATTTATTTATTTATTGCAATATATATGCTACACTGATGCAGATAATTACTTAAAAATATATGTAAATAATTTCATGGCTTTCTAGAATTTCCTGGTCTGTAGGGTACATATCATCCTAGGCAATGATAAGCATTTACTCCCAGCCTTCTAGGATAAAAGGTTGCTTTCGGCTAACAGCAAGCATGAGTGCTGTCACTCTGTGGATGCTCTCCGGAATCCAGGTCCATTAAATGATAAACCCAGCTCTCTGTCTCCCAGCTCCCACTACTGTTCCAGGCCACGTTACCTTATCGAGCTGGGAAACTACTTCCCACAGTAGGGAATGCAGCACGGAAAGCTCCCGGCCCAGGTCAATGTACCCGTCAAAGCCGGGGGTGTTGGAGATGGTGTCCGGATTAGAGATCTCCAGAAGAAAGCGCTTCATTCCGGCCCATTCGTGTTCTAAAAAATCATTCATGAATGCCATGTACTCTTCTTTGTTACCAAATCTACAGTGCAGGGAGAGAAAATGAGAAGGAACACATTTAGGAAAAGAGAGGTGATCATTTTGAGTTGATTTTCACAGAGCTATAATTTTTTTTTTATTTTGGGGAGGAAGGTGACTAATATATTAATTATCTGTAAGTGACAAATGCTAAAATATACTTTTAATATTGATGGTAATATCCAAAAACTTTGAATAGCTTTCTATTCTCTATTAGGTAAAGCTAAAAAGCGAAAACCCTTTTTTTCCTGGTATTTAAAGCTCTGTAATATAACCTTCATTTACGCACCAAATGTTCATCAGTATAAACCTTCAATATCATTCACTCCTTCAAAGTTTCCCAAATACATTATTACAACTCCTCCATGCCTTTGTTCATGCTACTTATTTCTGCTAGGGAAGAACTTCCTCTCTTCTTTGTCTCATTCTAGCTATCTTCAGAGCCTAGCTTAAATCTATAAAACTTGTTCCGAAATAAACCTAAAAAAAAATTTTTTTTTTACCAGAATTAGCTCAAATATGGGTAAATGTGTATATTCTGCCTTGGCTTATAAATTGGGCACATGAAGTTAAAGTAGTGTACTTCTAAGAAGCAACTATTTAAACTAAGAAAACTGTCTCACTCAATTTTTTTTCTTTAGTACATTGCTAATAAAATCTCGTCTTTAAGATTCAATACTGAGTAAGTCTGTTGTGATCCATTTTGGCAGTGTGATTCCTGCTCAGTGATTTCTTAAAAATATTTTCTATAAATTATAAAAATTATATAAACTTAAGAACAATTTGAAAACAACGAAAAGTTGAAAAAGTGTGGGTATCGCCCAAATATAACTGCTGTTTACATTTGAGTGCATGCCTCCCTAACTGCTTTCTGTCTTTAAAAAATCTTTAAAGTCTACAGAAAAGTTGAAAGAATATACAATGAACAGCCATATGCCGCTCATCTACATTAACTGACTTAACATTTTGCCAAGTTTGCTTTCACTCTCTCTCTTTATTTATGTATACTTTTCTTTTTTTTTTTTTGGTGGCTGAACCATTTTAAACTAAGTTGCAGATATAACCGCTAAATATATGAGCACCCGTTTCTCCAGAATAAGGAATACCTCTTACATAAACCAAGGCCATTACCACACTAAAACTTTTAAAATTAAATTTCACCAACTGTCCCCAAATGGACTCTTACAGACTTTTCTCCAATGCAGATCTGATTAAGATCGAGCATCACGCATCATCACATCTAGTCTCCTTCGACCTAAAACCGTCCCCCTGTCTTTTCCATTTTCCATGACAGTGACTTGTTCGGAGGGACCAGGCCCACTGTCTGAGACGACATAACCATGGGATTTATCTGACGTTCTTCCCAACATTTTTATGCTCAGGTTTTTGTGTTTTTATATTGCTGAGGTAACAGCATATACACCATTTGATATCCTGGGGGGTTTTTTTGGCTAAAGTTTTTAATGGCCATTTGCATTTAATATAATTATGTCTTCATTACCCATGTTATTGGCTTTTCTTCGTAAACACTGTTTATAGTGGGTGCAAATGTTCTAGTGAATGCATACGCCACAGGTTGCTTAGCTATTCCTCCATAAAATGAAGATTTAAGTTGTTTCCATTTTTCTTGCTATTTATAACAACACCACAGTGAGAATTTTATAACATGAGTGATGAGGCCTCCCGCCCATATCCAAATTTTAGATTGCACATATTTTTTAAACAATGTTTTTGAAAAAAGCGGTTGTGGTAGTGACACCTACTTGGCAAAGTTAGCCAAATTTTGAATGACCTTGGCAATGAGAGTCAGCGTCCGAGACGTGCGGTCATCAGGATACTCCTGCATCAGGTTGAACAGGCTGGGTGACATGATGGCCGGGCACAGGAAACGGAGAAACAAGGAGGCACTGATGAGCCGCTCGCTGATGTCCTGCTTGCCGCGGTTCAGGCACTGCTGCTTCCACGATGCAAACACTTCTTTCAGCTCACGAGGGAAAACGCTGGGGAAAGAAAAGAGAGCAAAACCTCTAAATATAAAAGAATCAGAACCCAAGAAGGCACGGGTAATCCCACTCTGGCTCAGCGCACCTCCACGCGAGAGTCGAGCCAGCGAGGAGGGCCCGGTGGGGTGAGCTCTGCTTGACTCACGGCCAAGAGGTGGCGGGAAATTCACAGAGCCCAGATGGAGACTGAAAACCCGAAGCTGTAAAACTCAGGAATCAGTGTAAATTTAGTGCTGCAAAGTGGGGAAATGGCAGGAGGCTCCTGACTAAACCATCTGGTTTAATATAGCTCACCATAATCTCCCTAAAGACGGTTCATCACAAATCTCCCCGAATCTCATCAATTGCTGGGGTTGGCGCAATGATCAAAAATGATGAACACACCTGTTTAACACCAGTAAATATTTTAGAAAGCTATTAAGATACTTCCAGTGGTAGGAGAACGTGGTGCAAATATTCTGCATACACATTACATTTATGTAGACAGTTCGGGGGTTCTTACGCTCACGAGGGAGACTTAGATTTTAGGCAGGACTGAAGTAGGGTAACTTTTAGTTTTCCCCCTAAGCCCTTCCTTTGGCTGAGAAATAACAGTTAACACCGTGGTGACTTTTGTGTGCAAACTGTCAGGCTCTGTGAGCAGGGGACGGAGCGCTGACGCTGCTCACCAGTAGGAGTTGATGATCTTGCAGAAAGCCAGCTCACAGCACATCTTCAGGTTGCTCTGATGGTCCATCAGCTCACTGGTCGAACATTTGCTGGGATCCACTTCACAGTTCTCATCTGACTCATACAAAGCTTTGATGAACTCCCCTATTTAAAAAGAGAAGATGGCGGAGAGCGTAACTATAGGCATGTCTTCCCAAATAGAATAAAAAATCTAGGATTTCTGTCCTAAAATGTTAATTGGGAATTCTTTCTGAGACCTGATATGGAGGGGACAAAAGACTGTTCACGAAGAGTTACTGCTTTAGAACCCAAGAGGTACCACCACACACACCCAGCATGCTTAGTTTCCTTATCCTGGAAGTGGAGAAACAGCCAACACTTAACACCATCATCACGGTATTTATGGAAATAACAATGACACTACTTTAAACAATGACATAACTTGAAGTCTTTTATCTGAAACCATAAATATATTGAATTAGCAGGAACTTATTATTTGTTATAAGGCCCCTCAGCCAGGGTGAATAATGTTGTTAGTTTAGAAGAAAAAATAATCCAAGCTTGACCGAATATAGCCCACCTAAGGTCTTAAGTGCCAAACAGAGATTCGAGGGAGGGTGTCCAGACTTGTAATGGGGACAGCGGTTCAGCACAGCACAAAACTGTAGCAGAACAGCTCTTTATATAATCTGTATGTGTTTTCCCAAATACATTTAGCTCAGAAGCCCTGTTCATACATCCTGTCCTCTACAGGATATGTCCACATTCTCTGAAAGAACTAAAGCTCACCTCCCTATGTATCCTCTGCTATACCCTGCATATGTTCTACTGTTCCAGGTTTCACAGTTTTGTTCACATGCCTGTCTCATCGATAGGATGACTGCCTTTGGAGGTCAGGGGCCAGGTTCTCTTCGTGTTCAAATCCCCAGCCTATCAAATAGCTCCCAAACCATGGCAGGGGCTCAGTAAATATTTATGAGAGCCAGTGGTAAGTATTTTTAGGTTTTTATAGACTTTTATTAAAGAGGAGTAGATCATTTAAAGATCCTTTCAAAACTGCTTATATTACTTGAGGTTCAGGGTAGTTAGAAGAGATTTCATGAAAGTGAACAATAATTTCTGCAAAAAATTAAGTGGCAGCAGCAATCCGAAGAGCATTTTCTAGCAGAGTGTTTAGTACTGAGGTAAATGAAAGCTTTTAAAAATAGCTATGATAGAGGATGGGAAGTGATTATTTGGAAGAAAAGGACTTGAAGAACAGAAAAGAAAGTAGTGCACAGAAAAAAGTAAAGGCTTTGGAGTCAGAAAGATCCAGGATCAAATCCCGGACCCATCATCCCTGACTGTGGAGCCTTGAAAAGGCTCTTAACTAGTCTGAGCTTCAGCTGCTTATTTGGAAAATAACAGCTCCCACCCTACAGAAAGAACTGTGGCGAGGACCAGAAATAACGTATGAAAAGATAAGCATCTCATAGGGTGCCTGGTGCTTGCCAGGGGCTCCACACAGTTCAACTAGGCACCTTCTAAATAATTTCCATAAAGTGAAATGACTTAAACTAGTAAAAGGCTTCTAAAAATGTTTGTCAGTTGTCACAAGATTTGTATTCAACATGCTCTCAGTGTCTCCTACGCTATGTGCTTCCACACAATCGACCCCATTTAAAGACCTAAGTTAAAACTAAGTCATTGGTGACAAATACTCCGTGTAAAATGTGGCCCGCCTTTAAATTTATGTTACAAATATTCTGTTTCATGAGTTCCTTAAGGTTATACCAATTCTAGGGAAATAATACGAATATTAACACATAACTTGTGAATTATAAGAATATTTTTTATTCTTCAAGACAAGAGCCAAATAAATTACTCAAGGGTCTGGAAATAAATTGTCTACAGTGGCAGCTTAATTTTTTTTGTGTGTGATTATATTTATAATCCTCCAAAACAGAGCAAATTATTTTCATTTTTGAAACTACAGCTTATGTCTGCTAATGTGGAAAGTACCACACTGAAAGGTGAACTTTTATAAGTTTGTACCTAGAAGCCGCTTACTCGATCAAAAACTACTAAGACAGATTCGAAAATTCATTTACATCCGCCCTCTTTCTCTGAAGGACATCAGAGCCAAAGGAGGTGGGTGCTCCCGATGTGGTTTAGATGGAAGTTTATGCCCAGAATGTTCTATGTGTTTTTTTTATGGAAATAACTAATCCATTACTCTCTAGCATCCAAATTTCATGTGTAGAAATAAGTTAATAGGTGAGGACATAGTACTGCTAAAAAGAATCTGCTTCTGCTACCAAGGACGGAAGCCAGGCCTTCTATTCTGTATCTCCTGGTGGTACTTCTCACGTGTCAACATGCAACCTGACTTCAATCAAAACTAATGGATGGAAGATTTAAGTCGGAGGCAGAGACTGTGCAGTAAATAATCAATCTTCATTAATCAAGATAAATGAAGATTGTGCAGTATGACTGGTAACTTAATTTTATTTGAGAATTCTTGAAGCAGTCTGAAAATACCCTCTATTTTCTTTTTGCTCAAAGTGTATGAAATATAGCAAAACTTTATTCAGAGTGCTCAGGTGTGCTTATTATTTTCTTTGGTTTATTGAGATTTCATCATTGTGAAGCTTTTTTATTTAACTCTTATTATAAAGTCTTCCTCAAATGTATTATTACAGGCTCTTGTGATAGCAAGTAAAGTATAAGCCAGAATAATTTATTTAATTTATTGAAAAAAGCAGAGGATTTCTCTCTCTACGGTTAGACAGATATCCTCATCTTTCGTATTTCCTTATGTTGTAAGATCTTCGAGGGCAAAAATCTATCTACCCCCTCAACATACCTCACCGTCTACTCCTGACAGTCACATGGGACTAGTCAGCACTTCACATGGAGTCAGTGCAAAATGAAACATACAATAAATGTAAAATAGCCACTGAATTTCAAAGAGTTAGTATGAAAAAACTAGAAAACCTTATGAGTAATTTTTATACTGAATACCTGCTAATATTTGGATATAATGAGTTAAATAAAGTTATTAAAATTAATTTCTTCTGTTTCTCATTATCCTTTTTATACTGTGACTATCAGAACACTTAGATTACTCAAACGTGACTCTTTTACATTCCTACGGGGCAGCGCTGGTCTACCTCTGTGTGAAGCCCTGGGAATGGAGAGAAAAGAAGTGACTGTTCCTCAAGGAACTCACACATCCATGCCCCGCACGGTGCCTTGCTCTAGAGGTTGGCGCCTGAATTTTGTGACCAAATCTGGAACTGCAAGTGAGTGGACAAAAATTAGCTATTGCTGAAAGTTCCGGAGGCCTTGAAGACAGAAATGGAGAGGTGTGGGAACAGGCAAGAGTTTCTTAGTTTTCGATTCATGATAACAAATGTTAACACTTCCAAGACTTAAGTGATACGCTCATATCATAATATAATACCCAACACTTGGGGAAACAGGCCACCCTCAGTAGTGACACCCACCAATATTATTACGTATTGCAAAATCAGGCATTTGCGGACCTGGGGGTAGCTGCATATGCTAATGAGTTTTCTCTTTCTGTACAAATCCTAATGAACCCATCTGCCGTTTCTCCACTGCTGAGTTAGTACTGCAGAGACTCCTTAAAGCTGCACTCAAACTTTAACACACTCGTTGACTAAAACGAAACAACATGCAGAATTCAAGCTCAATTAGCTCAGTTTGTCTGTCTCATGAGGATGAAATGACTTGAAATCAAAAGGGGAAGAAAAGGGAACATGCGTTTCTCCTCCATACCCAACGCATCGTGGAGGTACTGCTGCCCCACCAGCTTGAGGTACTCCTCAATGGACTTGGTGGCGATGGTGTTCTCTCTGAAGATCAAGACGTCATGCTCCCCACAGCGGTCCACCTCAGACATCACCAGGTCGGTCAGAAAGTCCTGGCAGAACAATGTTCAATCAGGCAGAAAGCAACTGAATAAATATAATATACATCAGAAGAGACTGATGACATATCAGACATCTTGGGAACGCTGCTTCAAAACTCAAGCTACCAGATACAGTTCAAAGGAAAAGTCAGGATAACATGTTAGGTGTCACTACCCCTAAGTGTAAAATTCCTTCACGGAGCTTCCTTTGCACTTTTGATAAAGACCATAATTCCGAGAGCAGCCCGCACGTCCCTGTATTTTCTGGTTTCCGACTACCGTCCAGCGTCACCTGCACCATTATCTGTACATTCTGACCCGGCCTTAGGGATCTTCAGGTCCTTGGTACGCCAAGCCTTTTCTAACACACAGTGTGACTGTTCACAACGAAGCTCTGTGCGAACGCTGTTCTCAGTTCTGCCCCCTGCCACCAGCATTCCTGCGCCACCGTCGGGGACCCAGCCCCTCAGATCCTTCGGGTCTTTGCGCATCGTTCCCTCCGCTGAGCCTTCTCTGACCGACACCGCCCCGAACCCCGTGATCAGGCCTCTTCGGCCCACATGCTCACCACACCGTATCCCTTTCCCTCTGTACTTCTCACTGTAAGCACACATTTGTTTCTCTCATTACTTGATTAACATCTATTTTCCCCAGAAGACTGGATGCCCCTCGAGGCCAGAGACAGTGTCTATTTTTGTTCGCCTCTATATCTGCAGCCCTCACCTGTTTCTGCACTTATTAGGTTTGTAAGACAGAACAGTCACAAACTGGTCCACGGTATCAACATGGAATTTCCTGAACCTGACACCTAACCTCACTTGCTAGGCAGTCTGTCCGCCCCTGCAACCCATCGGTGGAGAAGGAAGGCACAAGGAGAAATCCAGGCCTTAAGAAACAGCTGCTTCATTCTCAACAGTCTTAAAGAACTTGATGCAAAATTCAGTATTGATTATCGTTCAGTTTGAAATGTGATAACATATATTTTGAATGCTATAGATTCACTGGATATATCAAAGTCTCTAAAAAAACAAAAACATAGGAAATATGCTGATTTACTATAAAGTTAAGGATTTTAAACATTAATGGGAGTTACTTTGAGGCATCTTAACAATGCCAAGGAGTTAAAGCCTTAGAAAGCACTAGTAAAACTCCTAGGCTAAGGGGCAGGAGGAAACCTCTGGGAGTAGGTTAACATTTTATTTCTTGATTGTGGCGGTGGTTTCAGTGGAAGCATTATGTCAAAAAATCATTCATTCAATTTTTCACTAAATGGGTATAGTTTATTGTATGTAAATCATACAATAAAGTTGTATTTAAAAAGCTTATATATATATCCTCAACTGTGAGCAATTGAAGAGCAGAAAGAATATATCTATACAATTTCAAAGATGATACTCAAATTTCAGTGACACCTTGCCCAAATTCTTAAGCTTTTTTAATGCCAGAAAGCTCAAGATTATCAGTGAATCCAACCACAAAAATTATAACAAACAGGACAGTAATTAGATGAGGAACTAAAATATTGAGTATATTGATATATTGATTTGTATCAAGAAATTTTAATAGCATTTTATTTTTGTTTGCTTCTAAATAAACTGTTCTGTGAACATCTCTAAGTCTGAAATACAATTTTACTGACCAATTTGCATATAATATAATAGTGACTCAGTCTAGTTAAGTGAATACTGCTTCCATAGAGGTAATAATTATTATAGTTCAGGCTGATCAAAGACTATCATTTGGTAGTTGTTCTTCATACAATTAGCATATTTCATTTTTGTCTTCCTAAATTTTTACTTCTATTCAGGATGAAATGAGATAAGGCTATCATGAAACAACTAACAATTATATAACATCCTTTGGTATCTTTATTCCAAATATAGATTTTAATCCCATGAAGACACCTGCTAATGCCTAGGATGCTTCTGGAATACCTCCTTCTGTGACTGGGGGATATGTCATCAGTTAATCTTAAACAAGATATAGTGAGGAGTAAAACCACCACATAACACACTCTAGAACTAAAGATAAATAATCTTGAACACACTATGGGATGATCACGCCAATACTACCACTTATTTCGTCAGAAATGAAGAGCTAGTTGTGGTATCTATCCTTCATGCAAATGGAATTTAAATAAGTCTTTGTGGTCTGTCCATTTTATTTCTTTAGTTTTAAACTCCCCATCTTTTCTGGATCTGAGAACTGCTAATGGGTTTCCTTCTTTTTTCTTTTCTGACCACAGCCAAGTGTATTTCTCTAACGCAGACCTCCACAGAACCGTGTCGGTTTCTTCACAAAGGCGGGGAAGAGACCTGGGGGTAACGCGATTCTCCTTTTTCACTTACCTTGGCTCTGCCCGTACTTTGAAGAATGTGCACGAGGGCGCAAGCCAACTCCTCTTTATTCCTCACACTGATTACTGGTTCAAGGACGGAACACAGCATGGTGTAGTTGCTGGTGACAAATTCCGCAAATTCTTTGTATTGCTCCATAGGCAGAATGGTGATAGTTTGAAAACGCGATTTGATCCGAATAGAAGGTCCTCCTGCCTTCCCTTTGTTGGGGGTGGGCGTGCTCACTGGGTACCACTTTTCTACAAACTGGCGACCAGTCACACTGGCAGTGGGGATGTTGACTAGCCCTACATAATTATTCTTGTCCTTTTTTTTCTTTTTTTCCACATCTTTATAAATGTGCACTGTGATGCTATGAAGAGGTGGAAGGCTGTAGAATTCAAAATGTTCGCCCCAGAAAATATTGTCTGCTTTGGTCTTGCTGGTTGTACGAGCAAAGAGGGTATCGTCAAGGCACAGTTCACAGAAATATTTCTTTTTGGGGGCGAGGTCCTTGGCTTCGATGATCCATAAACGGAGAACATTTTCAGCCCGTCTGCAATTGTCCTACAAAGAGGTAACAGAGCTGAGTTTGAGAGCTGAAACCCCACAAACACAAATTTTCCTTTTAAAATAGGTGATGCTGATTATACGATTTATGACAGGTAATTAATAAATAATGGAAGAGTCTGCTATCTCATTGTTCACGATAATAGCAAGCTCTAAAGAATGTATCTGAATCTTAGCCACATACATACTATTTTACTTGGGTTTAAAAAATATTATCCTGTAATATAAGTTCTCAGTAGCTAGCAGAGTGGCAACTAGCCTCGTGTCTGCAAATCAAGAGAGATTAGTTAAGAAGCTTAGATTCTAGTTTCATTTCTATCATGTAGTAGCTTCTGACTCAGGCAAGTCACTTCCCTTCTGAGTTTTCTTATCCATATTGGTAAAATCATGATACCTGCAATAAAATTATTTTAAGTATAAAATGGCATAACATCCAAATGTATTTTAAAAGCGTCTATAAAAATGAGACTTTTTTTAGACACTGAAAGCCACTCTTACCTTATTTGGTTGAACTGTCCTACGAAGGTTTTCCATCCACTTATCTCTCTCTGAAGCGGAGTTACAGCTAAAGCATTTACTTCCGCTTAGGTAGGTAACCTTCAAGATAAAGATCAGAGATAAGGAAAGGGAAGCACAGGGGTTGGGGGCTCTAGTTTCCCAGTTGCATCACTTAAGAGTTAGGGATCAGCTATGAACGCAGTACATACTACAGGAAACCAAAATGACATCTGCCAGCTTGGTGATTTCTGTATCTACATCTACGTCCGCTTTGTGCTTTGCATCTTCACTCATCTCTAGGTAGGAGAACAAAGGCCATTGCAAATTCAGTTCAGAAACCTAAAACTGTTCAGAAAGGTCGAAATTAAAAACCTTTCAGGCCACATCTTAGATTACCTGCAAATGAATATGCTCAATTCTGAGTAAGTTAATAATAATAATAATAATAATAATAAAACTAAAATGGGAAGAGCGTCTCTAAAACGGCTTATTCAGTTTCTTGGGGCTGCGTTCACTATAATGTTATAGATGGGAACTAAATAAAATTAATTTCTTGGGGCCGCCAGTATTGGACTGCTGTCTTTGGAACCCATTTCTCCTCTACTAGGCACCCCACATGTTGATTTCTGATCTTTATTAGGTGAACCTGGCCACTATCATCACTGTCCTTTAAAAATGAAACATGTTATCTACATGCCTAGCACCCACACTGGGCTTGGTATACAGCCTGTTAAATGGAGTTCCACCAATACGGGAAAGTTCAAGTGACTTATAAAAAGAACACTAACAAATGGCCTGTCCAAATTGCTGAGTATTAACTTATTAACTCAATCTCAGATTATAACCTAGTGAACCAGATCAAATGACATATTCTGATCTAAGGTGGCAGCTACTAGCCACACATGGCTAGTGAGCCTGAAATGGATGTAGCTAGTCCAACCTGAGATGTGCTATCACCGTAAAGTACATGAGATTTGGTACTATTCCCCACAGAAAAAGAATGTAAAAAAACCTCACTCATTGACAGTTTTTATATTAGTTACATGTTAAAGTATACAGGGCAAGAAATCAGGCAGCTGCAACGTGCCAGGGGCTGGGCGAGGTGTATGAGGGTATAAAAATTAATGAGACGTGGTCCCAGATCTTGAACTGCCCTGCCTGTGTTGTCGTTAAAAAAATTACGTTTTGGTCCATTCCCTCAAAGAATCATTCAAGTTGGAGGCTTAAACTTCCAGGAGAAAAATAATAACATAGTGAGTGATATCTTTATCAATCCTAAAAAATTAAAATACGAATTTAATATTATTGTTAATCTTGTGACCTCTGCTGAGAACGTATTAAGAACCCATTTATTTCGAAAGCAGATTAAAGCAAAAGGAATGAGAAGCCATCGTTAATAGCTTTAATCATTAATATAATTAGATTAATAGATTTCTAAAACTGTTCCCTGTAAGTAGGTAATTTTCGATAATGGAAAACCAGTTAAGGTGACGGAATCCTCAACACCGAAATCACAGAATGACTACAGCGAACATCAGCTTGCGGTTTAACTACGCTTCATTCATCCTATACGTTTTTACCTCAAAGCAGAAGTCCTGTCCGAGGATGCTACTGTGGAGCGGTTTCACGGATACAGGCTCCCCTCTCCCAAGGTCCAGACACTCCACCGCGCTGCACGGGCTCAGCAAGGACTCGTGGGAGCGCGACTCCTTGAGTTTAGGCAGCCCGCGAGACCTGAAGGCAGAAACAGGTATTTAAGACAGCGTGGCTACTTGGCCAATGAGGAAATGAAGGTCTAATGCACTGGAGGCTAACGACGAATGTCTAAATGACTAAGGAAAAAGATAAATGAGCAAATGAATAGTTAATCTGTAACAGCAGCAATAATAACCATATTCGTGTGGCACATCTAGAAGATATATAAATATATATTTGTGTACACACACACAAACTTTTTTCCTTAATAAAGCACAAGGACATACTATAATTTTGTAGTCTCAAGGGAGCTCAGAGCTCTACTATAGACATTGTTTTTTTATCCTCACTCCTGTCTTGGAAATGAGGAAGTATATACCATTCAAGGTTATCTTATATATTCTTACATATGCAAGGGTATTATTAAAAGACATATTTTTTTTTCATGCTATAGCTTTATCTTCTACTACTGATAAAATAGTAGTAGCTAATTCTCATTCTGTTTCTGCTTTGGCAGAACACACACACACACACACACACACACACACACACACACACACACACACAGAGTCAAAGCCGAGCTTTTCAGCATAAGACCCTGCCTTTTAAAAGGCCTGATTTCCATCTCAATATGTCATTCTTTTCTGGCAAGCTTTTGGTTCTGTCCATGTTTTACTGTATAAATATGAATAAAGAATAAAACGCCTTGAAGAAACCTCCCGCCCACAAAAGCAATGTTCAAACTCTCAGCTAGAAGAACAGACTTTTGTCAACACCATTCAGGCATCCCGATTCTGTTTCTCAGCTGTTTCAAAAAGAATGCTGGGGATCATGGCTCTCGTCACTCAAGAGCTACAACTACACTGCCTTCCCCTTGGAAGAATGAACGAAGTCAAACAATAGGAAGCAGAATATTCTTGAATCCAGAACTGAACGGCCAGGCAGTTTTACTCAATAATTATAGTATTTATTGAGTGAAACACCCAGAGTTAAATACATGTATTTCGAGCAGAAGTACCTAGTAATACGGATAAAAAGAAATGCCTTGTGTAAAGACATTTGTTTTTGTAAAACATTAAATAAGCAGCTTCGTTCATTTCCTTGAAATAACCACAATTAACATTAAAAGGAACTGACATCCTTGAAGTCAGAGTAACTTCCAGCTGAATTATAGGGTAATGAGATACAGGAAAGTAGCATTAAAGGCTGTTCTCTCCCTCTTTCCTAATTCTAACAGCACTTAATCAAACTTCACACAGTACGAAACATTCGAGCAACAAGATTTTAGTCCATTCTTCCTTCCACACACAGAAACCTAACCACCATTTAATGTTTAGGGTAAAAAATGTGTGCCCTGATATTCAGCAGTCTCTTTAAGGTCAAAAGTCAACAACTGTATTTACTACTGATAATACAAAACATGCACAAAAACCACCCAATGTTTTGGATGTAAAAATGTAACAATGTTCACAGTTCCGTATTTGTTTTCTTTTGTTCTATTAGATAAGACAATGCCACATTAGATACTGCAGTAACAACTGTCAATAGCTAAATGCTAAAACCATTTGACTCGAGTGGAATTACCATACCTTTCCCAACATGCTTCATAGGAAGCCTGCCTGGTTGAGGCAATAGGATACTATAATCTTTCTTAAACACACAGAAAAAAAAAAAAAAAAAAAAAAACAGTTCCAGCCCATTTTCCCCAGAAGGAGTTGTTTGTAGGTAGCTCTCAACAGGAAAGAAAAAAGGCATATTTAAAATAGAAGGAGATATGAGAAAAGGCTTACTTTTATTTTTAAAATCTCCTAGGAAAATATGCTAAAACAGAAATTAATTTTGCTTCAAATGCAATCAATGTCTACCTACATGAAGCAACTGTACAGCCACCTGGCAGTGCAACCCCAAAGCATAGCGGTGCCACATGTCACGGTACAGCAAGTCCCTTCCTGAACTACGTCTCAGAAAACAGCTCTCCCTTCGGAAGACAAGAACCGACAGCAGACAGTGTCCCTGCCGCCCGCAGCCACTGGTAACATCTTTGGAGAACTGTTTTCCAGGCGTAATTTCAAGTCTTCGGCAGAAGCAGAACAGAAGGACAGACGAGGGAGCATGAAGGCGTCCTCGGAGAGGGCTGCAGCCCAGGCGATCTCCCTCCTCCTCTTCCTCCGGCAGCAGCCAGCCCCTGAGGTGACAGCGAGGAGGTTCCTGGGCGCTAGGCTGGGCCCGTTGCCATGGCGCCGCTACACCTGGAAGCGGATTAGAGCCGCGGAGGCGGCTGCGGGGAGAGGCCGCGCTGGAAGGGCTCGGAGCGCGCCGCGGGCTCGCCTGGTTCAAGACAGAAGGAGCGCAGGCCCTCCCCACTTCCACGTGCACTCTCTCAGCGTCACAGGCCGTGGGAAAACACCGGGCAACCTGGGGGTGGAGGGGACTCTCTGCACTGCGCCGGGGACCAAAGCCGGGCCATTCCCAGCCCTTTTCTGGAAGGTGTTTGTTACGCCCACCTTGCAAGTCCAGTCTTCCGCTAATGTCCGTGCTAGCCCCTGCGCAGGGCTTACGCTGCTTTGCTGTTTTAGGTCTGATTTTACATCATCCTTTCTGGCTTACTCATTCTTTTCACTTTTACACAAACTTGGATAAAATTCTCTATTCACGATATTTCCAATGCTGAACAAATTTCATTTTGATACTTGGGTCTAACTTCCAGGATGCTGCCATAAACAGATGACAACCAAATTCAAAACTACTCCTAGTCACTGGAACTGCAATTTTGCATACACAGTTCAGAATCTCCTATGTACATACGTGTGCGTGCGCGCGCGCGCGCGCGCGCACACACACACACACACACACACACACACACACACACACACCCCCGAGAACTTAACACCAAGTCACTAACACGCTCAACATCACCACTGCGTAAATAAGCGAGCGCTTCCTGTATTGGGAAGAGAGCGTCTCTGAGAAGACAGATGTAATTCCCGGAGAAGCAGGATTGCTGTAAACAGGAAAATCAAGCAGCCTTGGAATGGCCGGGACGGCGGGGGCAAGGGGTGGGGGCTTATCTGTACAAATATTTTTATATAACAGCATTAGTAACCCCAAGTCCTCTGTACATCATGTTTGTCACTTCCTGTGCCTTCCTACGAATTGATTTTCCTTCGATCTGCGAATTAGAGAATTTTAGCAGCTCTGTGTGGCAGTTTGCATCTCTGATGGAAAATAGAATGTGGATTTATTGAGAGAATAAGAAGTTTTAAAACAACTTTTCTCAGCCCAATCTGACAATGGCCTTCATCAACGAACCTTCCCTCAAAGTGGGAATCCTTTGACTACTCACTGGCCAGGGATCTCGTCCCAACCCCCGCACTCCTACCCCCACCCCCAAACTCCATGTGTGCGTAATTCAGGGCTCCAGTATGACTACTCGATTTAATTGGGAATCTGCTTCTCAGAAGCAATTTTACTTCTAACCAATGGGCACCGTATTCTTGACACTTCCATTTTAAGGTCAGCAGACACTTGATTTTTGTGTCAACTCCACGACCTCTAGCGATGTGCTAATTAAGGGTCAAAACTCTAACTGCTCTGCTGCTGAAGAGTATCTGCTGCTACGAGGCAGGAGAGGCTCCATCACTCACTACAGTGAATGGGTATTACCCTGCTTTAGCCCACATCCCTCTCTGACATGGGTCTTAAAAGAAAAAGTGAATAGTGGGGGAAGGGGAGCTACACACACACCATCGGATACACTGATGAGGAAGAGAAGGAGTCAAAGAACTTTGATTAGTGCAGTGTTAAGCAAAACACAGCTGGATTGATTGTACTCTGCTTTACCGTCCAATTTTTTAAAAAGCCGTATTTTCCCCAAAGCACCAATGGTGCTTGGACGTGCTAGCTCAATCTGCCACATGTTTACAGATTCACTTCCAAACTTGAGAAACTTAATTAAAAATGCTTATTGCCACACAAAATCCGGTACTCCAGTGCAGGTGAATTTCTGCTTGGCTTGGCAGTTCTGAATTCAGACTGCTTCACTGAATTCTTGAAGAGGCGGCTCGGCCATAAGCTGGGTGCACCAATACACGCTTGTATTCACCGGTATGTATTCCTGAGGCACTCTGCCTCATTTGAAAATTTCCCAGGTAGTAATTAACAAAATTAGGTATTCTAATACTCTACCAGCAAGTTTATATAGGGTCTGATCAGTTTATTAAAAAAGTACATCTGAGATCTCTCTTTGGGAAAAATGTAGCTTTACTTGCTCCCTGATTTCAACTGTTTTTCAACCTGATATCCGTGAAAACATCCAACTGATGTCTTCTGTTTGAAAGGGCAGATCCTTTTCTGTACTATGATTTTAAAGGTTTCCCTTGCTGAATTAAAAAAGAGAAGGAAGGAAGGAAGAAAGGAAGGAAGGAAGGAAGGAAGGGAGGAAGGAAGGAAGAAAGGAAGGAAGGAAGGAAGGAAGGAAGGAAGGAAGGAAAGAAGGAAGGAAGGAAGGAAGGAAGAAAAAATAAATTAATTAAATTAAAGTTCATTTGCCAGATTTCTACTTGTAGCCTAAAAAAGATGTCCTTCCGAGGACCCTGACAGCACTGCTTTACCTGGGGCGCTTAAAGCCAGTTCCTGCTGCTTCTATTACTCACTGATTTTTATGTTAGCTTAAAAAAACGCCATACAACCACTCACACAAAAAAGCTATTTTTGGAAACATAGACTGCTGATCTTCCCTCTCCCCGTTCTCAGTCTCTAGACAGGATGGTGTAATGAGCCCAGCTGCTAATGGCAAAAAAGGATACTTGTCAGCCTGAGTTGTCACTTAAAATGAACACACTCTTGGAAAGGAAATTCATCATCATAGACAAACATGACATTCAACCTATTTTGGTACATGAGCACGCATATATGCAGTGAAGGTGGACACAGAAGCAAGACAAGACTATAAATATTAAAACATGTTCTGGAGGGCAGAAAATTCAGCTGGCCTCCAACATGACAGACCCTAGGGAACAAGCTCTCTGCAGAAACTGTACCGTATTGTAACACACCCTTTTTATGTCTCTTTAAATTGCAAATGGAATAAACTCTAATAATGCCTATTCAACAATTTAATATAAACAAAACTATATTGAATTAAAAAACTCCCACGAAACTAAACCAAACCATACTCATAAACCACCTCGACTAACATACTTACTAGTGAAGGGATGAGTGGAAAGCCTAATAACTTTTCTTTCCGAATTTAGTTAGACTTTTAGTCTCATTATTGCCATAAAATTAAGTATGCGTGAAAAGAGGATAAAAGAGGAAAAAACTGATGGAGTTCAATGACATTTGTTAATCATTCCGAAATTCATGACTATCTGCTTTCCCATTAGTTCCTAATTTGGTTGAATAAATGAATATATGTATGAATCCATCTATCCATCCAGTAATTACTTGGTGTGCATTATGCATCAGGCACTATAACAGAGGTAGATGCCAGGAACACAGTGGCAGGCAGCCTCCCTCTGACCGGCCTGGCAGGGACAAGTCTGCAGCTTTGATTAGTATCTTAGACTGAACACAGATAAACTGAGTCAAGATCTTCTATTTAATGCAACCACAGATTAAAGAAATGGGTCACAGACCTAAAGAGAAAAGCTAAAAATCATAAAACTTCCAGAAGAAAACACTGGTGAAAATACCTTGGAACACAGAAAGACCCCATAAACAGTGTTGGTGGTAAAGTGGTCCAGGTACTCCGGAAAACAGTTTGACAGTTTCTTATAAACCTAAACATGTACTTATCATACAACCCAGCAGCAGCACTCTTGTGTACCCAGCCCAGAGAGGTGGAGACAGGTGTGCACTACTGTTCACAGCAGCTTTATTCATGAAAGCTAAAAACTAAAAACCACTCAGATATCCTTTGTGGGTGAATGGTCAACACACCCTGGTACAGCCATGCTAAGGAACACTCGTCAGCCACAACAAGGAACAAACTATTGATAGATCCAACAACTTGGCTGGATTGTAAGAGTGTTCTTTTAGTGAAAATAAAGCCATTTTTAAATGATGACATACTACTTGATTTCATTTAAATAACATTCTTGAAATAAAAAATTATAGAGATGGAAAACAAACCAGTGGTTGCTTGGGGTCAGAGAGGGTTGGGGAGACAGGAGTGATTGTAGCCAAGGGAGTTCTTTCTAGCATTGGATCAATTCTGTACTCTGACTGTGGTGATGGTTAAACAGATCTACACACGGCATTCAACACAGAACTACAAACACACACATACGACTGCACATAAAAATCGGTGTCAACTGAAAAATGCTAGTTAATAGCATTGCACCGTCAAGTACCTGGTTTTGATATATACTGCAGTTATATGAAATTACCGGGAAAAGCTGGGAGAAGGTTTGTAAGGCTGTACTAATTTTACAACTTCTTGTGAAGATATAAATTCAAAATAAAAAGGTAAAAAATTAGTTTAATTAGGAGAAACTCAAGAAGCTCTTTATGTATATTTGTTCCAAAATCTACCCCCCCACCCGCCCAAATGAATACCACACCTAGTTTTAGGTATCTCCTAAAATTCTACTACTTGTGCTTATAGTTACCTCAAAACTTTGGGTAATTTTTAAGTAGCACTTTCAGAGTCAGCCTGACAGGCATCTGGAATCCTGGAACGCCTGACAACGTAGTTTCACCACAATTTTCACCATTTCCTAGTTTTTTGAACTTTTCAAAGTGCACTTGAATGGATGGCAGAAATGGCAGTTTTCTGTGTTCCAACACCCTCTCATATGACATGGCTTTAATGTGAAAATGCTGCCAATATTGATTCTAGGAAATCACTTTACTGGCTTTTATCTGATTAGTTGGCTTTAGAACAATGATGACTTTGTGACATCCTATTGATTTTGCCTCTAAAATGTTCCTCCTATCTTATCTCTGCCTCTTCATTCCTACTGCCACTATCCTTTGTAGAGCCTTCATCATTTCTTACACATAGTTTTTTGCTAACTGGTCTCTCAAACTTTGTCTCTGTAAACCAAGTCATTTGAAACTTCGTTGCTGGATTCATCTATATAAAGCACAATTCTGATTGCTCAAGAATGCTTAAAAGTTTCCCCCTGCTTGCATGATAAACTCCAAACTTCTCAGTTTGACATTCAAGGACTGCCCTGTCTATGGAATATTGGGTTGAAAACCACTTCCGCTTAGGATTCTAAAGACATTGCTCCATTGTCTTGTTTTTCAATATTTCTACTGAGAATTCCAATGCAACTCTTCACTTCTCCTTCATATGTAATCTACTTTTTCTTTCTAGAAGCTTTTAGGATATTTTTAAAGCCTCGGTGCTCCAATATTTCACGATGATATGAATAGATGTGTGCGTGCAGTGTGGGGGTGGTCTCTGGTCTTTTTCCATTCACTGTGCAGGGAATCTGGTAGCCTTTTCAATGTAGACATTTATGTTTTTGTGTTTGGGAAAATTTTCTTGTATTATTTCTTTGTCAATTTCCTCTCCAAAGTTTTTCTATGTTCTCGTTTCTAGAATCTTCTGGGTTTATTTTCTCATTTTCTGTTCCACTTTCTGGGAGAATAATTTGACTTTAGCTTTTATATTTTTAATTTCCAACTGTCTTCCTTGTTTCATGGATGTTCCTTTTCTTACAGCGTCTTGCTTGTTTTACTGATGCACAATCTTATCTTCTGAAAATATTAATTATACTTTAAAGTTGTTTTTGGCTCTATGAACTGTCTGTTTCTTTTGGGTTCTTTTCCTCCTATTTATTTGTTTTGCTCTCTCTCATTCAGGTTGGAGATTTTCCTCAAATATCTGAAGACTCTTGGCTATATGTTTATATTTAAGAGAAAAGCACTAAAAAGCTCCATGGAAGCTTTGTGTGCTGGAAAGAAGCTTATGGATCACTGAGTTTCGCTGTCGAGTACGTTCTGAGCAGTTGCTTTTTCCCCCTAAAATACTGAACATTTTTACTGACATATAATTCACATACTATAAAATCTACCCATTTAAAGTGTACAATTTTCAGCATATTCAGAGTTGTGGGATTCTCACAACAATCAGCTTAAAACACTTCCATCACTCCAAAAAGAAACCTCATGTCCATTAGCAGTCATTTCTCATTCACCACTCTGTATCTCCATATCCCTTATCTCCACTAATCTTCTGTCTTTAAGATGTTAAAGATTTGCTATTCTGGACATTTCATAGAAATTAAATCACATATGATCTTTTGTGACTGATTTCATTCACTTGGCATAAAGTTTTCAAAGTTCATCCATATTGTACCATGTATCAGCGCTTTATTCCTTTTTATCGCTAAATAAATATATTGCACGAATGTCTCATGTTTTGTTTATTCATTCAGCAGTTGATGGACATTTGGATCACCATGACTTTTTGGCTTTTTTGAATAATGTTGCTATGAATATTCACGTACAAGTGTTTATAATAATATATATTTTCATTTCTCTTGAATGTACTCAGGGGTGTGACTACCAGCTGGGACTGTGGTGGAAGAACACCAATGTCACTATCTGTAGGTCTCTTTATCTGGGCTGGTTCAGTTAATCAAACCTGCCATGTGGTAAAGGTAAGCCTGGCTCTGGCCTTCTAGAGCTGAGTGGGAGCTGAGCCTTTCCCTAGTGCTGGGGGTGGGTGGGCAAATCAACCACCTTCTTATGTCAGAGATTGCCAGTTGTCTTTGTAATGTCCAACCTTCCTTCCTTCCTAACATCAGATTCTTCTATTGGGGGCAACAGTGTATCCCCGAGAGAGGATAGTAATAGTAGTATCTAGATATGTATTACATTAAAAATGCTTGGCACATAGTAAGCACTCAGTAAATACTGGTGATGGTGGTGATGTGTTAAGATACAAAAAGTACCATTTCCTAAATTGTATTTATTAATTATGGAGGCATGAAGTGTTAAAAATGTGTCCATCCTAGCATACGTTCAGTGATTTTAGAAGGTTGCTATCCTTAGAAAGCTATACATCTGAGGTTTACTCAAGCCAGTAGTCTCAATTATTGAAATCCAGGCTTCTTTTTAATATATGTCTTCTAGATGTCACTGCAAACCAATCAGACCAATTTCGTAAGCTATACACAAAGAGCAATGTAACAGTGAAGAGTATAGACTCTAGAACCAACGTGTCCAAGCTCAAATACCATTGTTTGCTATTTACGAAGCTGTATGACATTAAGAAAGACTGTTTAACCTCTCCATGTCTCAGATTCTCCATCTATAAAACAGTGATAACAGCAATATTTATCTTATAGTTATTATAAAGATTAAAAAAGATAATATGCATAAAGTATCTAGCACAGCACTCAAAAAAATGTTAGCCATCATCATCATCATCATCATCATCATCATCTCATACAGTTATTCTACAAAAGAAAGATACATCTCTGACTACTAGAGCATGATTCTATAGAAACAACACAACTGATTCTTAAATTAAGTTCTTATGTATTCACACTCTCGCCAACATTATTATAAAATTCTTGATCTGGCTGGGTATTTGAGCTAACATTTTGTACCTTGTCTCAATATGAGCAAGACAAAAAAAGTAACTTTTGTATTGGATCACTCCAACTGTCCCTGAAGCGATGCTGGAGAAGACCAAAATGCCTTATTGAAACCCACGGTAACTGCTTTCTCTGTTTTAAGTAATTTAACTTCCTACCTGTCTTCTGTATTGCGAAGGGATGGAAGCCGGAAGCTCGTGTTTCTGTCCAGCTTCGACTGGCTTTTGGTCCTCTTGATGGAGCCTTTCAGGCGCTTGCTGAAGAACCCCTAGGATGAAACGGCACAAGGTGAGGAAAGAGTGAGCCGAAGGAAGCTGCCGCCTCCTCACACTATGAAGATGGTCTCAGCAACTTCAACAGAAATAGCACGCAGTGATTTCCTGAACCAAGTGCATGGAAACAGGAAACGAGAATCCCACGTGCAAAGGCCCAGAGGCGAGAATGTACTGGTGCATTGGAGGAATTTAAAAAAAGAGTTAAGTAATGAGTACAAAGTAATGTGTTGGTGGTCTCAAGAGTGTCAAAATGTGGTCTATATCAACTTGGATGTGGTATTTGTAAAATTAAGTTTTAAATGGAGCTAAATTATCTTACAATGAAATAGGTATCATTTATGAAAACATTAAAGCATTTAGACATCAGAAAAACAAAGTCCTTTTCAGTTTTGGCCCCTGCTTGCCTCCTGTCACTTTCCACTAAACTATCCAGAGTTCCCTGAACACCCTCCTAGTCTTAGCAGCTGGTAAATAATGGGCTTTCCATAAAAGTGAGTTGAATAAAAGAATAAATACAAGAATGAATGAAGGTGGTCACTGCTTTCAAGAAACAATTTTATTGTTAGCAGATAAAAGGGTATCTTACAGAATTATATATATCAAAATGTTTTGAGAAAATGTTATAACTCAAAGAAAACTATTTTGATGCATGGAAAATGACCCTAATCACTTTGAGATGATTATTTGATAGAAGCTATGTCCAGTAAGTATTTCCATAGAAGGAAGAAAAAGCAATGCTAAGCCAATATCGGCACATCAAATCTTTTATATTCTCTTAGTTACCACCAAAGCCCAATGTTTCGGGGTGAAGATTATATTCATCAGGAAAAGCTAGGGTGCGCTTTTCTAAAAGCCCCGTGATCTCAGTGGCATAAAATGTGCTACGTGTCTATGAGCAGGCCAGCCGAGGGAGTCGGGCCCGGCTTTAAGCTGTCCTCACTCAGGGGCTTCGGCTGAGAGGGGCCACATCTGTGTTCTTCTACAGTCGCTGCAGCTGGAGAAAGGAAGTGTGACAAGTTATGAACTAGCTCTCGAAGCTTCATGTCACATCAGGTCTCATTGCATCAGACAAAAAGGTCACATGGCCACACCCAATTTTAATTAATAAAGTATGTACAACCCTACCATGTATCCTGAAAGAGAAATGGAAATATCTGGTGAACAGTCGAGTATACTACCACAGCGCTTTTCCATGCCAAGTGTTTTGTAAACACACTGGCATTGCTCCTTCCGTTAGAGAAAAATGAAAACAAACATTCGAATCAGAAGTAGAACTATATTTCTGACTAAAAAAAATGCTTATGTTATTTCTTGTTGTTCTTGTAGCTCAAAAAATAAGGGTCAAAACTCCCAGGAAATATCATTTAGACATAATTCTCTAGGCTGTTTTTTCATGTGAGGTGTTTAGAGATTGATTGGAGGGAAGGAAAGAAGGCTATTTTTCAAAGCACTGTATTTCTTAGAGACGGGCGTTTGTCTGCTCCCCTGTACAAGCTCAGTGACACGGCTGTTTGTTCTCTAAGGCTCTATTTACCACTTGCAATGCTTCAATCAAAATGAGTCGAATTTGCTCAGAAATGTTGTCAGCAAACCAGCCCTAAGTTTACAGAATTCTATTAGGTTTGTTTACAGTTCATTCGAAAAATTAGTTGAGATCCAGCCTAAAGACCCGACCAAATATCATACAGAAAGGCATTTCTAACAAAAACACAGTTAAGAAGTTAACTGAGAATATACTAGCAGAAGTTCGCTTACATAGTACCTTGCCTGTGTCTTTTGTGGCACTTAATCCATTTATTTAATAAATATTTATTTTATGTCTATTTGTTGTAAAGCACTGTATCACGTGTTATATGGGAATCAAGATAAAACAAACACAAACTCTAGTCTCAAGGAGCTTTTAGTTTAATATAAGATTTAGAAATGGAACATAAATATATATGATGCAATTAGGAAGGTACACATTCTCAACGCCTGGTATATCCAACCACAAAATAAAAGTTACCGATCCGATTTCTTTGAATCTAGCACACTGCTGATTGTAAGTCACACCATTATTTTATATACACTGAGAAAAAAGCTGCCAATTAAACTAACACAATGCTTTATCGCTTAGACTTTTAATTTTGCATTAAAGGAAAAGTTATTCAGGCAGGTTATGTCAGATACCACACAGTGTATACATACAAATAATATACGCAAAATAAACTGATAAGGTATTCCCAATGCTTTTTCATTCTTCTGAACTACTTTCTGACTCAGAGGAGCTGCTGTTTATGGTAGTCCACAGAACATCATCCTGTATTCTTTTAAGAGTGTTGATGACAAAGTACATCTTAAAAGCATAATCTACAGAGGTGTGAAAAAGTGAAAAAACCGTGCATCTCGGAATTGGTGAGATGTGGTATTGTCTTAGAGGGGTGCATAGGAAACGGTTTCAGGGATTCAGAGGAAGAAGAGGTGGCATCGTGCGGAGAGATAAGGGGACGCTACAGGAAAGGAGTGGCATGTACGAGGCCGTGCGCTGAGGGACGAGGGGGCTGTGAGCAGCTCAGCATGAGAACCGGCATGGGGGCAGGGACACCGGGACAGAGCAGGTTTCGTCTGGCTGGTATACAGTGAGGAGCAGCAGAGAACAAGATTGGAGGGGTGGTGTGACCAGCTGTTAATGTATCATTTTGCTCCCATTGGTCCTTAAACTTTTGAGGGGAGGTATAATACTAATCCTATCTTAATACTTACTACAGCGTCTAAACCTTAGCTTTTGCTCAATAAATACCTGACAACTATATATGCGAAATTATGGCTGCTTCTGGAATACAGATAAGGAAAAGTTTAAGATTGCCCAGGGTGGTTAGTCATACTTTATGGAGGTAGCAGAATCTGCTACACAAAATTCTGTTTCCATCTTCTTGCTATGACTGATACGTGGTCTGCACCTGAGAACACTGTCTAGCTTAGAGCCCTGTCTGACGGAAGCTTTCCATTCCTCCCTGCCCAATACCGGTGGTGCGCTGGACGAGGCGCTGGCATTTCCCAGGCATACCATGAACAGCTTTATGGAGTCAAACCATTATCCCACTAAATAACTTTATTCCACAAAATAATGGTTTGGAGTTAAAACATATTCTTTTAGGTTCCCATCATCTTGATTTAGCATCCTTTACCATTCCTTGCTGTTCTCATACATCAATCGCTTTTTCCCTTTCCTTTATTCATTAAGGCATCAGTCCCTAGCTTGCAATAGTTGTCTCTTAATTCTTAACACCATACTAGTAAATAACCAGGTCGTGATCCATCTAAGACCCGAGCCTCACCATTCCGCGCCTCCAGTAATCCTTATCCTCCTCTTCAGTCACCCCGATCTTATCGTCATTCAGAGAAGCTCCTCCTCAGACATCTTAAACAGCGATATTCTTCTCTGTGACTTTTCTTCCTGATCATCTCTCTCTTTCTCCAAACCCTCATGCTCTTCAACCTCACAGGATCCTCCAGTGTCTCGACCACCCCGTTTTCTCCCTGTCCCCGTCTTCTTCTCCATCCCACCTGGGCGTCGTGGCCAGTCTCCTGAAGCCATTCTCTCACCAACAACCCTCTGGATGACCAGCTATCCAAAATCAAAACTGGATCCATGTTTCCATTCTGGTTCCACGACTAAGCTGTTCAGGAAGACCACAGAGCTGAATACACTCCTGCCACTAAAACTTCACCCTCTCCAAGCCGGGCTTGGCTTCTGCTCTGCTTCCGCATCGCTCCCTCCGGCGAAGCTCAGGGTGTGATGGTTCAATTCAAAGAATAAGATAACTGAACTCAAAAGCAGTGAGAGTGGGTACCTGCAAGTATTAGCTGACTCTGAACCCAGGGTGAGAGACTACTGAATGGGCGAGGTGGGACCAGGCTTTTTCTTCCTAGAAGCTATAACCACCAAGAAGGGAGACGAGCTCCAGGGCAGCAGGGCTTCGCGGCTGTCTTGCTCGGTGAGGTGTGCCGGTGCCTACAGGGACACCTGGCGCACCGTAAGTATCCCATCAACGTCTGTCAACGGAGGGAACTGACCGAAGGCTTCCTGGCTATCAAGCGTGGCCAGGTATTTTCCAGCATGGAACACCACTTAACTGACATGACAACTCCACAATGTACGTATTCAGTCACCTGCTTTCGGTCACAAACTTAATAAATGAGGACTTAGGATTTAAACCCAGTATATTACTAGTACTTAAAAATTTCTTTCGTTCATGTGTTTACTGAGCACCTATTACTTGCCAGGTACTTGAGGCACTTCAGACATATCAGTGAAAAAAACAAACAAAAATCTTTACCTTCATTAAGCTTATATACTGTGGAATGAGACGGACAATACACAAAGAAGGTAATAAATCAGCAAGACAGGCACTACAGAAAAACGGAGCCATGGGAGAGTGCTGAGAACATCACGAGGTCACGGCAGGCCTTAAGGACAAAGTTACACTGAGTAGGGACCAGAAGGAGGTGAGTCGGCGTGCAGACGTCAGAGGAAAAAGCATTCCGGGCAGCAGGAGCAGGCTGGGGGAGGCTTTAAGGCAGAGGCATGCCTAGAATCTTCCAGAAAGAGCCAAGAGCCAGTGTGGCTGGGACTGTGAGCAATGAAGTCAGAGAGGGGGTCCGGTGGTGCTGGTCCCAGCAGTGGGGCGGGCGGTGACGCTTACTGATCCTGCAAGCCACCGTGAGGGCCTCAGCTTTTACTGTGATTTCTAAGAAAATCAACAGTCAGAGACACCACCATTCAAGGCCGTCATCAAGAGCCATTCGCTTTTCAGAGAGAAATACCTCTAGCTACGAAAACAGAAATGTGGACTGATTTAATATGGTTTTGAGCAAGAATATTCACTATAATATAAGAACAGTGCATCTTCTTCCTCAGCGGATCACACATCAATAGCTGGGTGCAGAGAAGGCATCGGGCTCTCCCAGGTCACACAGCTGCTAAGTGGCCGAGCAGGACCTCAAGGCCGGGCAGCCTGGCTCTGAAATCCTTGCTTTTTAACCACGACACCATGTTAATTCCCCACATTCGAAGTCCCCTTCACATACCCTAGCACTCTAGCATAACGCATTTCCCTGTGTGCGCTATACTTAATTCCTACACGTAGCTTATAGAATTATATACCACAACGAGGCAGAAATGCAGTATGACAATTCAAAAACATGAGAGAAAAAAGCAAAAAAGGAAAAAAACCTCAAAACATCAGTGTGACAATCTACTTAGAAAAATTTTCGTCTAGGACTCCTATATATATAATTACACTAAAGTAAACCTGAAACACTATTGAAATTACTTTTATATAGAACTGATTCTGAGGTCACTGAGATAAAAAGATCCAAATATAAAATTTTAAAACAGATATCAAGAGGAAGATGCTTCTCTCTCTTTCACATAAAGTTATGATATCTTATGTTGACGTGAAGAGTAAATGATGATCCTACAAGTATATTCTAGCATAAATGGAAAGAAAAGACTACAAATGAACTGACTTCATCCTTGTAACTGACACCAACCTAATCCACCAGAATACTAATAAAACCCTCAAAACAAATCCTACCTCACCCAATTCTCCTTTGAAATGCTGATGCTACCATCTATGGCTCTTAAAAACAGTAAAAAGCGTTAACACTTTAAAACCACTATTGTTGTAGCAATGGATACAACTAAAATGACTTACTTTAATTAGTTTGTAGTCACTATTTTCTGTCAAAATAAGGCTTAAAATGAGCCACTGCCAGGGAAAGAAAGGGCCAAACGCTGCCTTCCTCTGGAGCGTGGTACCCGCTGAGATGATGGTAAGGGCTGCTCGCCGCCTGCTCACTGGAGCATCCCCGCGGACCGAACGCGCCTTTCCCACACCACTGTCACCGAAATAAACTGCTGCTCCGCAACCTGGCTCCGGAGCCTCAGCGCTGGTGACAAGGGATGACTCGCGGGTGTCCCAGCGCCACTGCTGCTCCCTTAAGACACGCGAAGTGGAGGTACAGACATGTGCGTGTCATCAACTCACACATGAAAACACGGTGAGGTGCGAAGGAACCCCGCTTCACCCTGTCTGAGACCTCATCATGTCAGTGACTACACAGGGGATCGAGCAATTCTAGGTAATTAAGTGATTTTAATAGCAGTTCCTTCGAACGTTATCTGCCTCACAAATGCCACCCTGTCACCTGGAAAGGACCCCAGGTGAGAACTATTTTAGTTCTTGCCTTTTAATTTTAGTTTAATTGGTAAATTAATCTCTGTGTATATTCTGTATCTATTAGCGGTCCATATTATTATGAACTGTAATTACCTGAGAAGGAACATGTCATATATAAATTAGTCCCTTCCTTGCTCTCTTAATGTAACTTAGGAACTTGTAGATGTCCAATAAACGTTAACTGAAATCTGATTGCAGAAAACTGACAAGGAAAAAGAAAAGGAGAGGTAAGTGAAAATGCTAAAATCTATTTTCCAGTTATCATGGTTTATTTACTTAGTTTACCTTCCGGTCATTGCAAATCCAAGCAGGAAGGGAAACTAGGTACCAATAATGACAAAGCAACAAACAGATGCAAAATACTTTACTGTTAACAAATAGTTTACATGTGGGCAACTTCTTTCCAAGCGGGGGCTTTGGGATTCTAATTATAAGTGGTGTTGTTTTGTTTTTGCAAATTTAAGCATCAAAGAGAAAAATAAGGTCCTATCATGAATTACAATTGTTTTTCTAGATCAAAGCAGATGAATCAGAATCTTTGGGTGTGAGGCACAGTGATCTGCATTTTGACAAGCATCCCATAATTCTCTTTTATTAAGCAAAGTAAAATTTTTATTATGAAACTTAAACATACCAAAGCATAGAAATGAACATATTAAACATATACCCTTTAGTCAGATCTAACCAATAACATTGATGTTATTAGATTATATTAAAATATAAAAGTAAAATATGTCTGTTATACTATATAACACATAGTTGTTATAACAATGTTATAACATACTGACATGCTAAGATTTGCTAGGGGGACAAACAAAGATATTTAGCACACCTTCTCTAGCCCTAATAATATTTTTTTTTTTGTCTTAGAGATTCATTTCATTTGATAGAAACACTGTTGTCAGGTTTCTTCTGATTATCATCTTCCTGTTAAATTTTTTCAAACCTTTTACTTTCAATTTTTATATATTGTTTTAAGTGAATGTTTTCTTTAAAAACATTAGATTTATAGAAGAAAAGGCGAAACTCACTATTTTTCGTTGTACAGCTTGATGAATTTTGACAAATGAACACTATCCCCCACAACTGAGACCTAGAACATTTCTATCACCCCTCAAACTATAAAATTTTTAATAGTCAATCCCTTCCTCCTGACTCAGCCCCTAGAAACCACCAATCTGACTTGTTCCTATAATTTCACTTCTTGAGAATGTTACTTAAATGGAATTATGCAGTATGGAGCCTTCTTTCACTCAGCTTACTGTTTTTGAATTCAGCCATGTTGTGGCATGTATCAGCTGTGTCCCTTTTTATTATACTATGTAGATATACCAAAATGCGTTTATCTATTTGCCAAATGATGGACATTTGCACTGTTTCCAGGTTGGGTCTATTACGAATAATTGCTTACAACAAACTGTGAACAAGTCTTTACGTAGACATATGGTTTGGGAACCACTGAGTTAAAAGCTTGGTTGGAAATTCACAAAAAAATAGCAGAAAGAAATGGCAACCTTTTAAGAGGGTGTTAATGAGCTGGAGTGGGAGAAGAATCTTGGGAAGGGAAGGAATCCCTGACAATTTTTTCCTTTATATTTGAAATAATTTTAGATTTACAGAAAATTTGGGAAAATTGCACAGAGCATTCTCCTTTGCTCAGCTTCCCCTAATGTTAACATCTTACGTAACCATAGCATAATTAGGAAATTAACAGAGGTTCCATACAGACTGAAATTACATGCCAATTTATTATTTTACATGTGTTCCGACTGTATTAGCTTCCTCCTGCCGCTGTAACAGACTACCATAAACACGGTGGCTCACACAATACTGTTTGCCATCGCGTAGTTCTGGAAGTGAGAAGTCCAGGTCTCACCTGGCTAACGTCCAGCTGTCCTCGGCAGGCTGCATTCCTTCCTGAAGGCTCTAGGGGAGACTCTGCTGCCCTTTCCCGCTCCTACAGCCCACCCCCATCCCTCAGCTCCTGGTTTCTTGCCTCCGTCCTCAAAGCTAGCGACGCTGCATCTCTCTGACAGGTCTCAGTTTTGAAGGCCTCACGATTAGACTGGACCCATGCGGATCATCTGGGGTACTCTTCCTACCTCAAGGTTTTCAGCCTTAATTCCATCTGCAAAAGTGTCTTGCCTTGTAAGGTAACATATTCGCGGATTCTGCGTAATAGGATGTAGACATCTTGGGGCACTGTCTGAAGGTGGAGTGCAGGTACAGTGACCAACCACCAAACCGAGAAGGTATCTTAAAGACCAAAGAAAGAAGCAGGCAACCCCGTTAATTATACTGGAGGGTAATTTACTTGCAGGAGATTTGGTCGGAGCAGACAGATGACCCAGCACTTTGCATGGATTATTCTCTGCTACTAGACAGTGGTTGTAGGACATATTTTACAGTATAGCTTAACTACTGATGACAAGACAAAGGACAAAAAAACGCAGTGTGCCAAGAACCGTACCTCCTAGCTGTCTTATGATGGATAATTGCTTAGAATTGACACCGAAATCCAGTTTGATATTAATCTTGGTTGCTATGCCATTCTGGCCGTTTACTGACAGGAATCTTTATGGTTCCGCTGTGTAAGCTTACAGGACACAGCTAATCATTAACTATGGAGCGCTGGTGCTGGCTGAGGCTACTTAGCTCAGAGCTCTGGGCATGGAAGACCGCAAGCCGGGATACAGAGACACAGCCAGTTTTGTGCTCATCCACATCCATAGCGGCAGGATCCTACCTTCCACACACAGCTTATGCAATTAGTTTCCTGTGAGTGGGCATTTAGGTCATTTCCAATATTTTGCAATTACAAACAATGATGCAAGGAATACCTTGTGCATAAGTATTTTCAAACTGATGGAAGTGTGTCTTCAGGGGGGCTGCTGGGTCAGAAGGGAGGTGCATAGGGAGCGCTGCCAAAGTCCCTTGGGGAAACACCGTGTGCATCCCGCCTAGCGAAGTGTGAGTGTGTTTCCCCCAGCCTTGTCGTCACACTTTGCAGTTTTTGCTAGCCTAAAAGGCGACGCGGTATCTCTGTATTGTTTTAATTTGCATTTCTCTGATTATAAGTGAGTTTGAACATTGTTATTATATGTTCAAGGCAATTTTTATAGTTTTTGAGACCTAGTCATATCTGTTTTCAGGTTTTCTATATGGGTATTTTGGTTATTTGTTCCTCAATTTTTAATAGTTCCTTATATGTTGTAAATATTTTCTCCCACTCAGCTGGTTGTCTTTTAACTTCGTTGTTATGTTTTTTGTCACGGAATTTTTAAAAACCATTTTGCCTCTGGCTTTTCAGTAACCATTACAGAAAGTTTTTTTCTACAGTAAGATTAAAGAGGAATTCATCTATGTTTTCTCCTAGAAGCTGTATGGTTTATTTACTTATCTTTTACATTCAGATCTTGTGCAAGATGTGAGACACACATCCAATTTTGTCTTTTTTCCAAATGGCTACTCAGTTCAGTTGTTCCTACAATATTTATTTCGAATACCAACTTCTTAAGAAATCATTCTTGGTAATAGGAGTGAGTCCCTAACCTCTAATTACCTAAGACCTTTTGTTTATACTACTGTTTTCCTTTATCTTGACCACCAATAATTAGTTCTATTCTAATTTTATCCCCTACTGAGTCTTAATTCCTGAAGGCAAACATTATAGATTTTATCTCTGTATTTCTTCAATGCTTAGCACACAGTGGGCTACTAATATATATTTGCAGAATGCTAACAACGATTAATCTAAATTATTATGAAAAGTCCAATTCACTCTAGAAAATAGAGAAAATATCTGATATAGCTGAGGGGGGAAATGTCAGAATTATTAGGATAAAACCATATCTGATGCTTTAAAGAGGAAATGTTTAGTATCTGGAATATATTCCTGTGTAGACCATCTCAGTTTCTGCTAATGAGGGCTGTGTTGACTTTCTTATGACTAGCAGAGACTGCTGATCTTGCTCGAGTTCACAGAATATAAATATTAAGGAAGATGGTTTTAAGGAATACAATAATGAGAAATGATGGGTCAAAACTAAGAAAGAGAACATTTCCCCCATAGTGAGGTCTATTAGTCTACTGGACAGTCTCCCAGAGGTTATCACGAAAGCCTGAACAAAGTAGCAGGTAATATAATGTGAAAGACATTTTTTCACTGTCAGGGGAGACGGACTAGATGAATTTAATTGAAATTCTCCATCTCTCATTTTTTAGGACTCTAAGAATAACAGGATCACAGATGGAGGTGTGCGTTAGAGCTTATTCGCTATTTAAAAAAATAAAATTCTTACTGCCTCTGGTGAATCACAAGGCACCTAAAACCTACATTATGGAAATGGTGGTGAGCTAAAGGCACAAAATAAAACGATGTAATTATTCTTTATTCATGTCTATCATGGAAAAGATTTTATTGGGCATATTTCTATAACGTCTAGAGGCTATTTCCTAACTACACAACTGCTTATCATGTAAGCGTTCCCCCCACATCATAAAATTTAGGCCCCCAAATGCTAATTGGTCCTTAGTATATAGTACCTTTTATTTACAAACAACCAACGATCTTAAAATGTTTGTGCAGTATTTCATTATCATAAAAACGACATCATGGGCCTTAGAGGAGGTCAAACAATTTGCTCTTGGTTGTACAAGAAAGATGCCGGCTGAACATACCTTAAAAAATAACATTCTTAGCACTCCTCTGCCTGTTCTAGGTACTAATTCTTAAATGCTAAAATATGAAATCCTCAGGCAGAATTAAAACGGCAGGTGACCCTGGCCCTAGATCACATGGTCAGAAGAGAGCAGAGCCCTTTTCACTCGCAGGCACCTGATCTGAATGGAGAAGTGCTCCTGAGTGACAGTGGTCTCACCGACTGCATAAGAGATGAGCCTCGGTAGTGAAGGACAGATCACCCAGTTTTGACCTTGACTTCTGCCAGATGTATTATCTGTGTTTCATTTAACTTTAAAGACTTGCGAGGCAGACCACATCCATTCCTACACATCCAATTATCCCTTGAGCGAGAAGCAAACTAAGATAATTTTCACGAGTCAGTCTATTATTCATTTTTCAGGGCTTCCACAGAAGGAAATTTATTTCTTTACACTGTCCACCATTAATTCTGTTTTACTTAACAGATTAATGTAGACCCTTAAAAAAAAAACAGTGCACAATATTGATTGATTTACAATCATCAACTAATGATGAAGATGCTAGACGAGGTGACTGTGTCTTTCATTGTAAATACCTTGGGTAATCATGACCACCACCTACATATTAAGTGAGTTTTCATAAACTGATTAGAAAAAAGGAAAAGTCAGTGCTAGAGTTATAAGGTGAATGAGATATACAGTAGTCCTGATCCTCTAGAAGACTGGCCTCTAAACTGTCTTGACCATGTATCAAATGAGTGAAATATTGCTGGTGTGCACACCTACAACTATTTACCTATAAAATATAAGAATGTGCTGGTGTATGACTCTATAACATTTCAATAACAAAAAATTTGTAAAAATAAAATATTTGTTATTTTCTCTCTGCAACACAAATGGATTATGCTGTGTACCCTCTGAAATATATCCCTCCCATTCTGGAAACCATCAACTAGAATATCGTAGACCAGGGACGGCAACTGTATAAATTATGACCTTATAGTACCAAAATATTGTCCACTCTTATGAAAGGACAGAGAAGCTCAAGGAAACACTGAACTTGAGGTTTAAAGAATGAGAATGCATTTAGGAAGCACAGAAATGTGCAAAGATATCCGAGAAAACTTGGCTGGAACACTCTAGTTTGGAGTCTCGGAAAGCTGGTGGGGATGGGATGTTGGGTATTACAAAATGAGACTAGATGGGCTGCCAAAAACTAGGCAATGAAAGGCTTCCTGTGCCAAGTTCACTTGTTTTTTTTTTATCATATTGTAAAACGTGAGTTATAGTCAAAAGCTTTCAGCTGGAGACTGATGCCTCTTGTAGGCAACTAGCCCTGTCTGCAGATATTCAGATGAGGGAAGACAGAAGGGAGAGAAAGAGGAGAATGGAAAGAACTTTCTGTGCAAGCCAAATACCATGTACGTAATGTGGTCCTGTCCATGGGGGTGGGGCCACAGAGAGCTAATAAAATACTTTAAGCAAAAGAGAGTCAAAGTGATGACTAGGTCTAGATTTTAAAGAGACCAGTCTGGCAGCATTGTGAAGGTGAAAACGGATGAGGGAGGAACTGGAGGCCAGGAAATGAATGAAAGTCTCTACATATTTGGAAGGGCTCAGTACAAAATCCAAGGGCTCTTGTTCAAAAAATAGCAAAAAATGCCATTAAAGGTACTAAAATAGAAAACCTTTTCCTTTCTTCAGCAGTCTCTACCTCCATCTGCCATGGTATTTTAAAGTTGTCATTTAATGTCATGCTCACTTGGGCACCAGGGCAAGTGTAGACCTTCATACGAGGGCCCCAGCCCACAACGCAGAAGGTGGGTGGCTCACTGGCTGCCAGGCCGCCCCTCCCCGGCCACTAAATCCACGTGCCATGCCTTGGCCCAGGGCAGGGAAGTCGAGCCAGTCTTTTTCCCTTTCCACGGCTGTCACTGCAACTCACTAGGTACCTGGATTGGGGATGGGCAAGACGCTGAGCTGTGTCCTCTGATCACCTGCCAGACAGGCAAGGATGACACCGCCAAGCCCTTCTCTGAGACGCCACAGCGTGCACAGCCCAACCCCTCTTTCTTATGCTGTGCACACGCCCTCGCCAGGGTCAGAGGGTGACAGTCGCGGGTGGGTGAGGCAGAGAAGGGGAGGCTGGCTGGTGTTGCAGGGTCAGGGATGTGGGCAGTGCAGAATCCATCCCAGGGAGGCACCGGGAGGTGGGACTGTGCCTTGGCTCCAAGTCCCTGCACACGCTAATGGTCCCATTGGACTTCCTTACAGAACAGAAATCCAAGGCTGAGTCACTGGGAATTCTGAGGTGGCGACCACAGAGAACCTAACTCCCTGCCCAGGGGCTTTCTGAGTGGAGACTGCGCACTGCACGGGTTGCATGGTCGCGGAACCTGGCATGGCGCTGGTTCGGGGGAAGAAAAACGAGACCGGGTGGGGCTGGGAAAGAGGGAACGGATGACTCCGAAGAGAGGCAGGGAAGGCCTGATGGCTGAATTTGGGAAGAAAGAGAACAGAATACTATGGCTTTTAGGTTTTTGACTCTGGGGAGTGCAGATATTTGTAGTGTTACCAAGTTAGCAGTTTAGGGAGAAAACAGGTTTTGGGAGAAACCTACGTGAATACGGTTTGGGGAGAGCTGACTAGCAATGACTACGGGGCGTCAGAACTAAGTGTTAGTAGAATACAGAGGGCTGTTTAGGAGATTCTCCAAAACAGCAGTGCTTTGTATTTCTTGATATTAATCATTAATTTCACTGCTATACAACAATGAAAATATCCTTCGACGATGAAGATCTCAGCATTATCCCACTAAACCAGCCCACATATAAAATACCTTACAGGAATGCAAAAGCAGAGGTGAACTGTACATATAATGAAAAAGGTTAAGCAGTTTAATAGACATGAACTTATGAAAGAACTTATAAAGCACACTAGATGTGAATAATGCTTATGATGGGAATATTTGCAGAAATTAAAAAATATTTCATATATATGTGACTGCCATAATTTGCTTGTCTTTTAAAACCAAATGTCATGCATATGTCTATATGCGTAACTAAAAATGTATGAAACTATCTTCCCTATAACAGGCAACATTATGGTGGTTTGCATAAAAATGCAAATATGCAAAGTATCAGTAGTGAGCATCTAAAAAAACTTGTAGAAAACAAGCAGCCAATACGTGATGAAATGTATTTTGTTGTTTTTCCTCCCCAAATACATTTCATTTAATCCAATACATCCACAATATTATAATTTCAACTTGTAATCACTAGTAAGAAGTATTTAGATATCTTCTATTTTTTCCCCAATTTTTAAAAAAACAGCTTTATTGAAATATAATTCAGATATCATCAAATTCCCTCTTTTAAAGTATAAAATTTAATGGTTGTGTATTGATAAAGTTGCACAACTGTCACCACGGTCTAAATTCAGAACACTTTCATCACTCTCAAAAGATATCCTGTACCTACTACTAGCAGTCAACCTCTGGTGACCACTAATTTATTTTCTTTCTCTCTGGATTTGCCTATTCTGGACATTTCATATAAATAGAATCACAGAAGATATGGCCTGTCGTGTCTAGCTTCATTCATTCAGCACGTTTTCAAGGTTCATCCATGTTTTGGCAACGTTATCAGTATTTGATTCTTTTTATGGTGTGATAATACTCCACTGTATGAACAGACCACATTTTGTATATCCATCCTTTGGCCGACATTTGGGTTGTCTACTTTTTGGCTATGGCAAATAATACTGCTACAAACATTCATGTACAAGATTTTGTGCAAGCACATGTTTTCACTTTTTTTTTTGTATATATACTTAGTAGAACAGCTAGGTCATGTGGCAACTCTACACCCAACCTTTTGAGGAACTATCAATCTGTTTTCATAGTGTCTGCAGCATTTTACATTCCCTCCAGCAATACACGAGGGTTCCAACTTTCCCACATCCTTGCCAACAGTTGCTATTGTCTTTCCTTTGATTATAGCATCCTCGTGTGTACAAACAGGTATCTCACTATGGCTTTCATATGCATTTCCCCAGAGGCTCATGATGTTGAGCGGCTTGACATAGTCATACTGACCATTTATATGTCTTCTGTGGAGAAATGTCTATTGAAATCCTTTTGGAGCCTTTTCTTTTCATAGGTACTCAACAGTCTGACAAAACATTTTGTGGTGATATTTTAATCAAAGAATCTCCTTGGAATGAAGTTCATTTAAAATGAAATTAGTAGATGGCTAATATAAAACAAATGAAGCATTTAAAAATCCAGTGGAATGGGACTGGCACTGGTTCTAGAAATATAAAGGGCCTGATGGCAGGAAGGCACCCCATGGGTAATACCGTTCACCAGCAATGCTTGTACCTTGCTGAGCATAGGCAGAGCTGAAAAATACGAAAATACCTTTCTGGACAGCTAATCCTAGCAAAATCAAGAAGGTGGCAAGGTTTCCTTTCTACATCTCTAGCTCCCTAACTTTTGTGAAAGAGGAGAGCATCTGATTTCAGTTATGCCTCATGGCTAACTATATGCTCCCTTAAGCAGGCATTATTCCTTCAACACGTGTATCTCTAACTGTGAAATGGGAGGTGTCCAGCCTCCACTTGCCCATTAAGGCAGAAGAAACATATCTGTGCTTTGAAGAAGAGGGGCTAGTAGTACACTGTGCGTAACGACGAGCTCTGAGTGAGCTCACCTTGTCCTCATCTCTGGGGCAGGGTAAGCTGGAACTGCCACTAGTCGGCACTGCTACCAACCTGTTTCTAGGAATAACCACAGACTGAGGGTTTCCATCTCTCTCTGATTCTTCCGAGTTTAGAATCCTGGCAATATTCCGTGCCAAGTATTTTCCTCCAGACATTTGCCATCTCCTTGATCCCCCTTGAGGGGGTCACATCTAATCTTATTCCTTTTTTCTCTGCTCCAAATTGTATATTTCCGAGGATGTATTTCATTAAAAGACTTGAAATTCCACCCATTCTGATTACAAAATTACTTATTTAAAGGTCTGTATAGTTAATATTTAATATATTCAGACTATAACTTTTTTGAGATCTCTATATTTATTACATTTCTTTTACTTCTGGTAGTAATATTTTGAAAAAAACATATATTATGAATATATATTCATATACGATCATATATATATGATATATTCATGCATATATAAATATAAATGTACTCTTTATTAAAAGAGGTATCTGCAGGGTGATCCTATTATAAATTTTAATTTCATGAAGATGGTCAATAAGGAGCAGGATGAAAGATGGATCTAGTATATTCAAGCAGTCTAGGACAGAACTTCAAGCGTCCCAGAATACAGGAGCAATGAGAATACGAAAAATGAAATAAATTGTAGCTTGGCCACTATGAATTCAAATTTATCATTTCACCCCTAAGGTTGAGATTCTTAGGCCGGTCAGAGGCCACCGAGCAACAATAAAGCAAGTACTCTGTACATATAGACTGGTCATCTGAATTGACTGTGGCACACACTTAGAAGGGCAATGAACGTACAATGCAGCCATTTGTTTGTGAGCAATAGCAGGCCACAGAGGAAATGTCACTTATTTTCTCCGTTTCTTATTCTGGACTTGAAGGTACAAAAGGAAGCACTGATGTCTATGGGAAGACACGGACTAAAATGAGCTCCTAGTATTTTAACCAGTCATTTAGACAAATAGTTCTTGACCCTGGCTTCATGTTAGAATCTTCTGGCAAGTTTTTAAAAAAAATACAGAAGATTAAGTTCTAGCCGAGAGATTTTGATTTAAGTGGTCTGAAGTGGAGCACAGGCATTGGTATTTATTTATTTTTTTGAAGCTCTGAAGGTGATTTTTAGGTATAGCCAGAGCTGGAAACCACTAGTTTGGATAATGAACACTTTCTGGTCTTTATTAAGTGTGCATGAAGCCTTCTGTCTCTTTTTTAACATGGAAAAACAAAGACCTCATTGAGGATTTTATTGATCTTACCGAGGATTCTGTGTAAAACAGAGACCAATAGCAGTTGGGCCTGATATATTGATACTTGAGAAAGGATGTAATCTTTCCTTTGAATTTAACTTAGTCTACATGTATTGTTCCAAAGCTTTACTTTACTTTCTAAAAACTATGCAGAGATTTAACCTTTTGCCGGCCTTTTGTACCTAGTACATACATCCGATTGAGAATGCTCAGGTGTCACTGTGACAAGAACACAGGGAGGGTTCCACAGGAACAATCAGCTATTGCTTTAATTCAACGATGCTTTCTGGTTGTCTTGGCATATATTTTAGTGCCTGAGTTCTTTCAGAGCCAAGCTCTAAGCTAATACAAATGAAGCAGCTGTGACTGCATTGTGCTATATTCACATGAAGGCCAGCTCAGACCATTGTGTTATGGAAATGAGAACACTGAGCCGAACACCTGGCCCAGAACACAAGCAGCTTTCTTTTAGCCAAAACTAAATTGATGGCATCGTCTAAGGAGAAGTGATACAAAAATCATAACTCTCAATAGTCACTTTATAAATAGGACACTGAAGAAAGAAGGCTGTCCCCAGAACTCAGGCAATGTGACACAAATACACACAATTACAAGATGTGATCATTTTTCTGGATTAAATTGAAGCACGTGGATAACTTTTCATTAGTTTACTTATGTCTTCCTTATAACCCCTGTCATATCAATTAAATGTAGTTTTAACTATGATAAAATAGAATGGAAGTCTTATTTAAAGGAAAACACAAATATGACAAAGGTAAAAAGTTCAGCAGGATCTTAAAGAAAATAATAGAACACAGGATATTCAAAAGAAGCAAAAACTACTCAAATGACTAAAATTGTTCTTGAAGAATCTAGTAGTCCAAACTCAGATATGCAAAAAATATAACTATTCTGCACAGACACACTCATTTATTCCAAATGATCTCTTACTGTTTATTGAATAAATGATTTAGTATTCCATTTGACTAGAAACATCACCAGGAATACCAAGAGAATAAGCATGAGAGACACTTGATTCTGGTCCCTCAATGATTCTTGCATATTTTATCCATTCACAATTATTTGTTAGGTGTTTACCATGTGCAAGACACTGTGTTAGGCATTGGCATAGCAACAAAGATGAGTAGAAAAGATATTCATTGTCTAATGAAGGACACAGATCTACAAATGAATACTATTTTTGATCTCAGTTGGGGATCTGCATATGCTGAGGGCCCACTTAAGTTAGATGCAAATTTTCAACTGCAGGGGCTGTAGGCGCCCCTAACCCTCACATTGTTCAAGAATCAACTGTGGCTGCAATTGGAGTTAAGGTCAAGAAATAAGGAATGAGAGTGGAGGAAGAAAAAAAAACTATCCTGCAGAGCTCTGCTTTTTGTTATGGTTATGATTAAAGTACAAATATATTTAAACATTTTTAAAAACTAAGTCCTTGCCTTGAAGTATAGGATCAGAGGCTATATAAGTTTCCTTTTGCATTTCTTATGTCATTATTTTTAAATTTATTGACTCTGCTGTCTACTGTCTGTTTAAAGATGGCTTAGACTAAGTAAGGAAAGTGCATGAACACACTGCTATACTAGTTATCCAGTTTAAGTTTTTAAAAACGTAAATTTGGGGGAATGAGGACGATACGTGAACGGTTCTGGGCTCCCCTGCTTTGGGTTCACTGCTGCCATTAGTTCTTGGCTCCTTTCTGCCTTACCCAGAGGCTGTCAGCAGGATACAAGCACCTCTTAGCACTGGCTTCTTCTCCTGGATCTCCGTAAGGCTAACCACTACTCTAGAACCTTCTGCAATGCTAGCTGATAGCGAGGTGAGTGCTGCATTGGCCCTCTAGTGAATGGTAGCCCCTCACCTATTACCCTAAGTGATGGCAGGAAGAAAAGAGTCATCTGCGGAAGTCAACTAATTTACCAATACTTCATTGTATTTATACAACTTGGTTTAGCTTTTGAGCCAAGACAAATATTTCGATAAACTAATCTCTGATACTTTAGCAGCCAGCAACTTGGCCTGACAGACAATCCCACTATTAGTCTTGTCTCAACCTACCTTCCCAGCCTTCTCTCTTGCCATTTTTGCCAACATGCTTTTTGATTCCTGCCTCACTGAGCCTGTTCCATATTCTCTGGAAGCATCAGTCACCTTAAGAAGCGTGTCTTTCCAAAATGCTGTTTTCTCAGCCTGGAATACTCTCTTTCCTTGTCAATTAGTTTCATTTAGCCTTTGGAACTCAGCTCAAATCCTGGCTCCTCGGCAGAGCCTTAGCTTACACGGCCACATTGTTAAAAACCTGTGTCACCACGCTCACTACTTATGAATCTGGTTATTTTTCTGTCCCTTGCTACTAGACCATAAGTTCTCTTGGAGTGAAAAATTCTGCTGTGTTCATTCTGTTTCCCCAGTCCCAAGTATAGTGCCAAGAAAGTATCAATAATCGGTGAATCAGTAATCGGTGAATACTTTGTCCAGAGCAAGCATTCAATGGGTGTGTCATTGTCAGTAATCTCAGTCGAAGCGTGCTAAAATCTATGTCTTCTGCTCTTAGTACGCCTGAAAATGGAGCTGGGGAGAATGAGGCTGGTATGAAGATGCCACTCACTCCTGGATCCTTTTTGAGTCCACCTGATGAGTGGTGAACCTCATGTTCACCGCAGTAAAGACGCCTTGCCTGAACCTTAGAACCCCTAGTCCTTGTGCTTAAGTCTCACGTCTGCCCCTTCGTAACATGGAAATGACCTCTGAGGTACGGTGCAAGTAACTTAAAGTTAAGTATCTCAAAGTTTGGTTCCTTTTTGTACTGTTTCCCCATATGCAGAGAGTCTGTTGTGATATTATTTACAAAAGTATTTTGTGCTGGTCTGAAAACGAGGCATACTTCTTACTGGCAAAACATTTAAGTGATGTAAGTTACATTAGCTATCGGTATTATATGGAAATTTTAAAAGTACACTATACTTCCATAAACATCCAAGTACTGCAGTGCTTCATTTAGCCAGCGTATTATGGTTTCTCTTAAAAGAATATGAATTATTTATCCAGCATTATCAAGGAATGAGGTACTTCGCAAACCACATTTTTCTTATAACAAGTATTATAAGCATCACATATCTTCGAGATTTTAAATATTCTCAATGGATATATATCACACAATATGAAACGGTTCCACTTCAAAAAAAAGCCCAGCATAAAAATAGAACTTCACTTTTTCTGGATGATTCAAGATCATTATTGTCAACGTCAATTACTGCACTATGCACCATCCGTCCTGTGATACGATGGTACCCTTAAGGGCTATTGATAAATGTGAGGCTCTCTGCCTTTACCTTAAGTGGATTCACATTGTTCTATGACTCTGCAACCAGTGTGTTCTGATGGTTATTTTTCAAATAACTTTCTAGGTAAGGACTTCTGAATGGGTAAATTCTCCCAGAGAGCTAAGTGCACTGGCTCTGGGACTGCAATCTGCTAGTCAAAGGGCTCTCCTTTCCCTCAGTTTTTCTAAACCCATGAGGTGGCTGAGATTGGCAGGAGACTGAGACCGAGTGAGTGGTTGTAAGCAGTGCTAGCCTTCGTGTATATGCATCGTCGGTTTCTCACTTGTACTCAAGAATAATCAGTCTTATTATGAAGGTAGACCCCACTTTAGCTGCCAACATATTATCTAAATATAAGTGAAAACTGCTATTTCTAATTAATGCAAACTTTAAAAGCCCAGCCATGAGCTGCAGATTTAATTTAGGAAGTACTTCAATGGTACCACATTGTAGCGAAATATTCTTCTTCAGTTACTGACTTGAAAAAAAATTAAAAATTCGTCATTCTGTTCTAGCATGTTGGTATGAAAACTTCAAATTCCAACTCAATCTCTTTTTGCCAAACTCTGTTCATGGATAGTTAGTTTCAGTATATTTGATCTCCGTTTCTTCAGGAAAACAAGGAGAGGGGAGAAGAAAAAATACCCTTTTTCATTCATGAAAAAAGTTTTTGAATAATAGGCAACTATGTCTATGGAACAGAGAAATTCAGTTAAAAGGCATGGAACCTGATATTTTATGATTCCTGTCATAATTTGGTTATTAATCCAACATTTGCTTATGATCTTTAAAAAATCTTTAAAAATGAGAACATATATAAAAATTTCAAAGGACACAGTAAGAGATATCCATAAACTCTACAAGGCACTGGGATACAGTAAGGAGACATCTTGCTCCTCAGGGTTAATCCAAAATAAAACACATTTCGATTAACTTACAAATGAGTGCCTACTTACATATCTCAAAATATCAGTTACACTCCAAAGGTCATCTCAACTTAAAAAAAAAAATAGTATTGAAATAAATAAAAAATACAACATATTAACTTGGCCGAAGTAAAAGATAAAAATCTCTTTTTTTGCCCATAGGAAAATCTATTTCTCCTTTATCTTTATTTCTATTGTACTTACAATAATGACCAACTTCATGAAAGAATTTTTTCCAAGTTTAAACAATGAATTTTTAATAAAATGTTATGATTGCGAAGTAAGTATATTTCTCGTTCAATAAACAAAGAAAATGGATGGACTAAAACTTGGATTAGTCAGAGCTACAACAGAAGGTCCAAACCAGGCCTGCAACTGGTGGTCAGCGGACACCTGGGCACACAAGGCCTTTCCCTCAGCACCGCTCTGAATCTAACACCGAGTTTCGGTACCACCTGGTCAGTTTGAGGAGTGTTTTAATGTGGGACTCTTCCTCCAGGGTATTCCTTCAGCACTTAGGTGGTCATCTAAAAGATGACTTAGATAAAGCATAGGCCAGATTTCAAGACTAGAACTTGCAACTGTCCAATTCTCTGATGATCTGCTCTGCACCTATATGAGTGTCATTACTCTCTACTTATGTTCTAGCTCTGGGGGAAAAACATCATATCCCACCCCTTAAAAAAAAAATTCCACCAGCAACTTCACAGAATTGTGATAGGTTTTGACTAGTAACTTGATAAAAGGACATCCTGTAAAGCTTTGCATTCTACAGTTCAGAGGAATTTGAATTTAATGTATTTAGTTATGTATTTTGAAAATACCCCCCCCATAAAAATAACATTCCCTAAGACCTAATAAACCTAGTCCTGAAAGCAGTGAACATGAACCACAGTTAATCTGTGCACGTTGAGAACTCTGTCCTTGAATCTAAGTATTGTAAAGAAATTCTTGAAGAGCAGAATGTTCTGATGCCTTAGTAACTGTCTCTAAGAGGAAAGAAGAGAAGAGAAGAGAAAAGAAACACTTACTGGTACTTTGAAGGGCGAGGTATTTGCAGTGTCCATGGAGCTGGGCTTCTCTGATGTGCTGGTCCCTGAGATACTGCGCCTGCGGGGGGACCTTTCTGCTGGCACCTCTGGAAGAGAAGAAAAAAATCATTAAAAACCCCAATTTAAAAACCTTTTGATTATTTTTTTTATTTTCATTATTTTTTGTCCCCACAAAAAAGATCCATTTGCTTTAAAGGTGTATTACATTCTGTATCCACATAATTTGTCTCTTTATCTCTGTTCTGTTTGAACTATCAAGACACTGGGAGATGGTCACAGTTAAGAATCTGCTGTAGTGTGACAGCTTATTTTATGTCTTTATCTGTGCACATAGAAAAGTAATTTCCTCTGAGCTATGTTTAATATCTAGAAGTTCACTTAATATTTGCATCTCACAGTGTACGAATCTCCTTCTCTATTTGTGAGCAATACAGGAGTTAACAGAATCCAATGAAATTTTGATATTTCTGTGAACAAGATATAGTCTAGTATGCACACGGTTTGATGGTGCTTGCAAAAAAGGTCAAAGTTCAGTTCTGTGCAGATAAGATGATTTACCAGACTGCAACCAAAGGGCCACGAGAAAAGCTGCTGCCAGGAGAAAATAACATATATGCTTATGCAGATTTAAAAATAGATCAGCTTCTCCTTGCTCTGGCAATATGACCTTACTCAGATCTTACTCTGGAAGCCTAAATCTGCTCAAACTCCCTAACGAGCATCAGATTTTGCACCTAATGTGGCAATCTCCAATTTCATCACTATGCACGATATTAAGGTTACATTAAAATTTTTTTCCACAGTGATATATATGCATATATATGCACATACACACACGCGCACACACAGATGACAGATAGATACATATTATACCTTTATCACAACTGCTTCCCATCTCCACTTCAACTGACAGACATATAGGAATCCAGCTTCTCAGATAACATTAGATAATCTCAACATGGACAAGAAAAAAAAAATACATCCTAAAAAAAGTATTCTGTGTTATCTTCCAGATCTTAAAAAACCAGGAGTAAATCGTGACTCCGGAGACTGACATTTTGCTTCCTGCTGTTCTCCCTTTAAAAGACAGATGCCGTTTAAACTTCCATTTCTGGCCTCCTGGCCCCTGGGATCCGTGCTACTTCCACTTAAGAGAAAGCGTCTTTTCTCTCGCTCCCTCCCCGTGCCTTGCTCTTCCCCCTCCCTCTCCACAGCTTGCAGAGAGAACAAGCAAGAAAGAAACACACGGGACTGCAGCTATTCAATCAATCGCTCCCACTGCACATCCTCATTAGTTACTTTCAGGCTATTAGCAGACGTCCAACCCCTGCCTCCCCTCAGTTACAGAAAATCTCACTGTACGACACTAATCTGCAGCAAGAAAAAAAACCATTTACTGAAATTTATAATCAGCCGGTGCCAAAAGGACACCATTTTACACAGACCCAGGAATTCACACGCATCAGTCCCTCCCTATGAAAATCCAATGGGAAGCGTCTGCCCTGTTATACTGTCCGCACGCCGGACACTGGTTTTCTTTCCAGAGCTAAACATCTATCTCCTCTGTGACATCTTGACGAGGAAGACATAAACCAAACTGCAACATTCCTAATAACCGAGAGGCTGACAACACAGCACCTTACATGCCTGCAGTACAAGAAAGTTCCACGCTATTACTGGGTTTTAAAATTATGACCAATAACTGTAAGTCTCTCAACTTCTCGCCAACCATCAGTGGTTAAATGAGCCCTAATGTACAAAGCCATTTTCGGAATTAGGCACACATGACTTCTAGTGCACATTTCTAAAAAATGGCAGTGTAATTAGCTCAAATTCATGGGAATGGCACAAAGCACTGAATTTAAACAATCAGTTCGTCGAAGGACACTGAACAAGACCTTCAGACTTCAGGAGCGTGACTTCAAAGAGCGATTATCCAAGTTAGGCAAGTGTGTATGGGGGACAGGCAGGTGGGCAGGGGGCTGGAGAAGGCAGAAGATAATCCCATCTTTCCTCTGATCATTACCTATAATTACGAAGTAGAGGTGGCTGAATATTACAATAAAATATTTTAATCTCTGAATAATTGCTAGCAAAACCAAATTGGGAGAAAAAGATGTTCCATTAGAAGGATCGAATGACCAAGTAGACAGTTTTCCTTAATTTACAATGTTCTGGCTAAGGAAAAAAATAAAAACTTACTTCCTCACTTTCTTCCAAACATCTAATTTTAGTTTTCAGGCAAATGAACTCATTAAACAAATATATTCCAATGCTTTTAACTATGTGGAAATCATATTGGCTAAAATGAGCAACCACCCCTTTTCAAACACTAACACAGTATTTGTTGTACTATTTTTTTTCTTTTAGACTCTTTTTCTGTATCATGGAAAAAAAAAAAAAACAACAACCCACAACTCTGATGTAGCTTAAAGACTGTTACTAGGTTCAAAAAGAAAAAATTAAATTATTCTTGACGTTTGAACGATTGCTACTAAAAAGGGAAAGAAAGAATACGAGGTAAATTAAGTGGGCTCAGAGAAGACGAGAAGTCTGCGCCCCACAAAGCAATGCCACAAAGAAGGCCTTTGGATGCCCAGGGTCTTTAGTTCTCTGAAGATTCATAACTGAGCAGAGAGAAGAATATACACCCCGAGAACCGACGTCCACTTGAAAACGGCAGTGGCATCAGCGAGAGCAGGACGAGCCACCTGCGGGGCTAGTCTCCGGCAGGCCCGCGTGTCAGACCCGACCGGCCGCCCTGCACTGCAGGTCTCCGAGCAGAAAGGCACATCTACAGTGGTTCTGGTAGGCCCAGATCAGCTCTCCCCCCAAATAATATTGTCACGTTATTTTCACCTGCTGTAGAAAAGTAACTTTCCTTTTATAGTCACAATATTTATTAATCATATTAAAATATGCTCATCCTCTAAGACTGAGAAGACACATTCGTATTGTTTCCGTAAAGGCCTGAAACGGTTTTGTTCACTTTCTCATCGCCCAAAAATAATATTTTTCATCTTTAGATTGAAAGGCAAAAAAAAAGTTATAAAAAGCCTGGGTAAGTTTTACATGTATCTCTTCGTTTCCTTTGCCATTGGGTATGAACTGATGGAGGAACGTGACTGATGAGATGGGGTGACGACTTATAATGATGAGAGCGAACCTCTGGTCCAGCTCTGCAGTCAGTGATGTATGACGCGAGGAGAACATCTGGCTCCTTTTCTTGGCAGCACTACCATCTACCTGTGTGACCTGTGTGAGCCACTCCGCCTTTCCTGCCCTGGGCTTCACACATGAACGGGGCAGTTCAGACCAACCAGAGATGAAGACGGGAGGAACAAGTTCATGTCTTTTGGAAGAAAGGGGCTCTCTAAACCCGAAGTGTGGTATTACAACATCATTTCCTCAACATATACATTTTCCTTTATGCCAAATATGCTTTCTTCAAAAAGCGTGGCAAAGAATCCAACAACTAGATAATTACAGGGGCAAAGACACTTTTGGTGGAGAAGATGCCTGTTCAACAAACAACTCGACCTCTGCCTTCGGGACCTAATAGTGTGCGCCTGGCCTTCCGTTCACTTCTCAGGAAGCGAATGTTTAAAAAGTGTTTCAGGGAGGGAGAGAAGTACGATGGGGTGAAGGAGATGAGGAGGTACAGGGTCCCCTACAGAGGGTACAGTGAACAGGTTCGTGAGAGCCAGCATCTGAGGAAGGACAGAAGTCCGTCTGCCTTGAAGATGTATCAGGGAGGACCCTGCAGGCAGCGGGGAGCCCAGACACAGCCTCTGGGTAAGGTGCAGCGGGGAGGCCGGGGGCTGGCGTCAAGGAGCGGGGGCAGATGGCTACTATTTGTAGCTCGTACACCTACATGTAAGGACTTGAGCTTTTCACTCTGAAAGAGAGCCACCTGGTGAACTACACGTCACCAAAAGGTACAAATCACACAGAATCCTGATGGACGTATGCTAACTGGTACTTTGTTAATTATTTTCAGATTTTAAATAATGCATGTGACTGAAATAATTCTGGAACATGATGTTTGGAAAAGAGTAAAGGGGAATGTTTACCATTTATGTTTGATATACATAAATGTTTAATTGAGAGGTTCTAAAACCCTCTGAAAACATCCAGTGAGAAAGTTATCTTATATAACATCATCATGGCCAGACAGACATCTACAAGCATCAACAATATTTACTTTTTGTTCAATCACATATTTTATGCTAATTTTAGCCAATATTGAGTGTCTGTTATATGCTAAGCACTGGGTCTAAGAGCTATCTTAACCCTTGATATAGCCATTGAGGTAGTAACAATTATTACCTTCTTGGACGAGCGAATGGGCAAACTTAAAAGGAGGGAATAACCTTATTGATGTGAAAGTAATTTCAGAAAATTCAACATGAAAGATGAAAAAAACATAGAAAGGTATTTATAAAGTTTTAATTTGGTGGACAGTGATGTAACGAACCAAAATAGCCTTCTCACAGCTAAATTCCCTAGTTATGACAGACCAGAAAAACATTACATGTTCACAGATGCAGTCGGTTTGGCATAGATAGTATGTCTAAATATTTCACACGAATAGCAACCCAAGCCAATTCTCCTAGTAATTCTGTGTACAGAATTATAAAACATAAATGACTGTGAATGTTCTGTCAATTACGATTATTCACAAGCCCCTTTAATAATGTTGATATTATATTAGGAAACTAGTGTTCTAATATTCTTAAAAGGGGAATTCTTCAGTTCACTTCAAAACCCTTTTTAAAAATCAATAACATTTCTATACAACATGACAGAAAATTGAATGTACACCAAACTGTTTGTGAACCCATTCAAGTCACAGAAATTTTAGTGTACAGTGTTGCTGTGAATGAATTGACCTCACTATCCTGTATTTTCCCTTAGATTGTGCAAATGATGACAACATAAATAGGATAGGATAAGGCAGTGGCTCAAGTTATTAATGAGTGAAATAAGCTCTCCACGCTGGGAATTCTAAACTAGGAGAATTTTTCTTCCATAGGAGGCACAAAAGACGTTTAAGGAACAGAATAAGAAGGAAGGAACAGTATTAGGAAATGGGTTTTTACCACTTCAGTAAAGAGGGACTTTTATACCAAATAGTAAAACATGAAAAAAAGGCTTCATGAAAATGAATTTTCATACTTTTTGTTGGAGGACTCTTAGATGTAATGGAAGCTCAAAGATGTAGGTAGAGCACAATTTTATAAAGGAAAAGGGACAAGAGCAAAGAGAAGTTTCTAACACGTTAGCACCTGAGCATTTCAGACTTCATCCATCCACCTGCTTTGCTGTGGGATGGTTTCTGCTGTATCCCACTGTTACTGCTTTGAAGCCTGTGCACTGACAGCCACTACCAACGGATGCTCCGAAATGCCAATCCCCAGAGCCACTTTAATTCATCCAGTTTGTATCACCTGGGATGCGGTACTTCACTCACACCATCAGTCCTTTCAAGTTGGCATGCCCCAGACACTCACTTCAGTACGCACAAATGGATGCTAAGTACAGAGATGTGGATTCTCAGAAAGAACAGCGATCCAGCCTCCCCACCTCTTCTTCAACAAATTTATTCTGTTATAATTACCATTCTTTTAAATTTCTCCTTGTTAGTATAATAGGAGAACAGATTTCTCTCTGGTCAAGGAATCCGGACACCCACAGTAATTCCACTTCTTCAGCTTAGGCTAATAATACTGGGTGGGATGGTTGAGAATAGTTTTAGTGCAAATAACTCTCTGAACCAGAAAGGTTAAGAAAACAGCTCAGGGGTGTTTCCATGTATCTTAAGTTTCAAATATAAGGCACATCTCTGGGCCTTAGTGATAACAACCAAGGATCTTAGTAACAATGATAGAAACATAACACGGATAACTACAACACCAAGCTATCATTTATTTTTCCTTATTACACACTAAGTGTTTTATATGAGTTCTCTCTTTAATCTTCACAACAATTCTCTGGAACTGGGATGATCGCCCCCATTTTACAGATAAAGAAACAAGAGAGGTTCTGTCACACTGCCCGTATTTGCCAAACTGATAAAGGGCAGAATGGGGACGGGGACACATGCGACTTGGGTCCAGAGCCTGTGAGGTTAAAACACCGAGTGTGCTACCTGTTCTTCTTGAGTTTTGTATAACAGGCTGTAATGCACAAAAAGTAAAATAAATAATCTCAGAGACTCTTTCTAAAAATAATTCAAAGAACTTTAACGATAGGCACACAATTCTTCATATTTTAAAGAGAATTAAATCACACTCTTTGAGCAATAATTAACTGCAAACAAAGCCCATCAGAGAAAACTCTGGATCCTGAAACGCTGATGCTGACAAGAACACTCTAGTCAAGAAACAAAGAAAGGTGAGACAATGAGATGAGGAGGGGGAAAGGTGTTTGCTTAATGTAATGCTGAGAAAACTTGCATAAAATAAGAAACAAGCTAGAAAGAATAACTACTATTGATTTCCTGAATAAAAAAAAGTGCCAAGAAGTCCTCCAAAAACAGTAAGCTGCCCTTGGGGGTAGGATGAATAGGGGGAGCTCAGCAGATACTACACTGATGGATACGTGTCATCTGCTATGTGCCCAACCTCACAGAAGAGACAGTATCAGAAATGAAGCCGGATGTACACGATGGGTCTGGGTGACAATGCTGTGTCTGTCAGTGGAGGCTCATCAGCTCTGGTGGGGGAGGTCGACAGTGGGGGAGGCTGTGAGTGTGTGGAGGCTGGGACATGTGGCTACTCTCTGTGCCTTCCTCTTAATTTTGCTATGAACCTAAAAGTGGAAAAAACCTGCCCTCCTAGGCTCCTAAAGTCATCTTCAGTACACCTAAGTGGAAAGAGAACCACTCAGGCCAATTCTGTGAGAAAAAAAATTGAATAAAAGCATCCAGGTTTTATAGAGAATAATCTCTAAATACCTAAAATAGCACTGTACAGCATAAAATGACTGTTTTAAGCATTTCGATTTATTTATAAGATATTCTTAATCTCACAGATTCATTTTTGTGAATCATTTTGTCTTTAACTCGAGAAGACAATGTCTTCTAATTTAGAGATGCTCTAAGATCCTTTTCTAAATTTTTCTATAACTGACTCAATAATATATTCTCATTATTAGTATGTTTTATATACATTTGTGGGTATAATCTCTGATTCTGTCATACCATGATTTCAACATTTATCTTTAAAATCTTTTAAAAAGATTTGATCCTTGATTATCCCACATTCATTTAAGACTAGTTTAGGTTTTATCCCCAAACAGAAAGTAAAGGCAAGTATTGAAAACATACAAATATTTGGGCCTCTGATATAAAGATGAAAACGTAATCATTTACTGAGGACCAAATATCCATAAGAAACTGCATGAAAGCAAAGATGTTTATATTGGACATCACTTATTCACTTTTTAGAAAGGAGTCTGATGCTGATGGGCATCCCTGTGGCCACGGAGCACTGCCACACCTCTCTCCAGAGTGTCTGTTGGCTTCGTTTTGTCCTCTTTACTTTCACTGCCATCTATCACCTTACTCCAAGACTTTATCTTCTCATGCGGACTATGGCAGGACCCTTGGACAGGATCTCACTGACTCCTGTCTCTGTGCTAAGAGCTGTCCTGCTCACCATTGCCAGATTAATCTCCCTCAAACATTACTTTCTTGATGTAATTACCCTCCTAGAGATCTTGAGATAGTCAGACACAGAGGAAAAACAAAACAAAACACTTGGCCCCTCCCTCCTTCCACTGTCACTCTTTCCTGCCAACACTCCAGCAAAGTGCCCTCGTCAGACGATCTCTGAACTCAAACTGTCCCTACTCATTCCCCTGCATCTACCTTTGCTAATGGTTTTCACCTACCTGCCAAATCTTAGGTGACCTCTGATACAAATTTCAATTCATCTCCTTCTATAAAACTAGGCCTCATTTTTAACATTTCTTTGATCTTCAATTGATATCAGTTCATGTTACTTGATTATAAGTTCTCTAGATTCAGGTACCAAACTACACTCCTGCTCTGCCACTGAACACTGTACGATTTGAATAACGTGGATCTTGTCTAAATTTTCAAATAAAACAAATTTTAAGACATAGAATTCTTTCCATTTTAAATATGTCTCCCACAATGGTAAATTTCTGTATACCATTTGTACCCATTCTTGCTTGTCTGCAGGGAGTACTAAACCAGAAAAGATAATAATTAGTAACAAATTTTAACTAAACAACTAAAAATTAGTTCAGCACAGACTGCACATTTTGCTTCCTCCTTTAATAAGCACATGGGATCATACAGACTTGCCATTTTTGTATGCTAACATGGTAAAATAGTAACAATTTCACAGGGTTAACCTAATACATTATAAAGTTATTAATACATTTTCTAGTTATCTCTAGTTCACATATGGAATTAAAGTCACCATCTAATCAAGTTTAAGAATCACTCTCCTTTTATGTAAATTATCTTCAGTTATAATTAACGTTTTGATAAACAAGCCTCATAGGAGATTAGGTGTAAAAGCTTTGAGGTTTTTCCTCGTATGCATCCTTCTATTTAAAAATTCACTGATTTCCATGGTTTTACTAAGCAGACTTAACATAAATCAATCAGTTTTAAGTCTTGAAAATCTTATTCGTTTCCATTTTCTTTAGATACCTGTTCAGCTTGATTTCCTTTAGTTTTTTATTCGCACACTCCTCTAAGGATAATTTTTAACAGAACTTTTTTCTTTTCTAAGGAAATCTCCAAAACAACGATTAAGACTTAAAAACTCTAAGGGAACCATGCCCGCCTGTGGGACTCAACGAGGCTTCAACTGCCGTGCTTGGGCTTTACCATGGCTCTTGATATTCTTTGTTTGCATTTCAATTTAGATGCCAGAATGCCAATTTATTTATTTGCAATGAAAACTGAACTACCACTGATTGGAAATATTAATTCAAGTGTGATCCAGCATTCATTCTTTTTTGGAAGTCAAGCTTTACGAGAAATTAAACCATTATCAGTGGTAGATTTTAAACTATTGACTCAATTTCTTTAATGGTTCTAAATAGCTGGCTTACTTATATTTTCTATTTTTTTAAAAGTCAATTTTAATAAATTATATCTTTAAGATGTCCATTTTCTCTAAAATTTCAAACATCATAAAGTTTTCCATAAGTCTGTCTTTCAAGTTTCTGATTTTCTTGATTGTGTCTCTTTTTTCATTATTTGTGTTTTCTTTTTTGTCTTGAACAAATCTTGACAGTTTTATCTGTTTTCATTGGATTTTTAAAGGAAAACTTGGCTTTGTTGATTCTATTACGTTTGTTTTTTGTCTTCTATTTCATTATTATCTGCTGTTATCTTCATTATTTCATTCCCTACACTTTGTGTTTTTTCTTTTTTTAACTTGTTGAGTTGAATACTTAATTAGCTCATTAATTCTCAGTGTACTTTTCAATATAAAAAGACTACGACTATAAGTTTTACTTTATAATTATTTTAGAAATATCCTATAAGTTTTGATATGTACTATTTTCAGGATGTTCAGTTCTAAGTATTTTATAATTTCTACTATTATTTCATCACTGACTAAAGAATTATATATGTAACTTAAAGAGTTTCCCAAAGTAAAGGCTTTTAAGGTAATTTTTTTGCTACTAATTTCTAACTTAGTTCAAATGTGATCAAGAGAATACATTCTGTATGATATAGTTTGAAATTCGTTGATTTTTTTTATGCCCAAGTCTATTGTCAATTTTCATAAAGATTCCATTACAATCTACTGAAGAAAATTGCCAGTGTTACCAATGTACTTTCAATGGCATTTACAGATAAGAGCACAGAGAACAGTAGTAGAGAGTCGGGGAGAGGTTGATCTGACAGGATAATTGTGAAAATGGTGGGATCTCAAGATTCTGGGTAACTGAACAGCATTCAGTCATTCAAAAAAGTATTTACTAAGCACCCATTCAGTGCTATTCGGACAATATTAGGAGAATATCTCTATGCTGCAGTAGCAGGGGAGTGCTCGATGGGACCCAAATAACAACATAAATGGGTAAACAGATAACTAACGCACTACAACGCACTACTGGGTACGATAAACGCCATAAGGCTAATACGATGGCTGTTACATCCCTCACCTTCTTTCCCTACTTTCCGTTGCATCTTTGATTCCTGCATGAGTTTCTCCCTTTTCCTTTCAAAAAGTAAATCTTTTGTCCTTCATCCCACCCTCACCCCAAAACCAATAAAGGAGTTTGTTCTATAGGTTATTCTCCTCTCATGTGGGTTCCACATTTTGTACTCTCCTCTACAGAAAAATATGCACTAGTCTCCCCTATCTTTAAAAAAGGTACCTTTTCCTTTCTATCAGTCACAGATTTCTCATGCAAGAGACGTAACCTGTGGCTTTCTCAGCCTTATCAAGTGTTGTCTTTCTCAATATTATAAAACCTGACTTCTCCTTCCTCAACTTTAATGAGATGGCATCGATGCTTTCACAGGTCATCAAAAATCTTCCAACTGTCAAACACAGTGTTTTTTTCTGACTTCTCTGGCTTCACCACTGACACTACTGCCCACCTTGTTGACTTTTTCTGCCTTAACACTTGTAATAACACGCCATTCGGGCTTTCTTCCTGCCATTATGATCATTCCTTCCGCATTTCCACTTCCTCTGCCCTACTCCATCCTCGCCATTGGTGACTCTTCAAGGTTCTGTTCTTGTCCTATTTTTCCTTGACAGACTCTCAAGAGTAGATTGCCTATAGATGCTTAGACCTTCCACTTACTTCCTTCTCTACATGGCTCTCAAATGTTGCTTTCTGTGACTTCGTTTCCAATCATCAAAACTGTATCTCTACCTGGTTACGTACTAGGCACCTCAAGCTCAATATATCTAATTAGAACTCACTTCCCTTAAAAACTGGCTCCCTTCCCCAACCTCTCTATTTTGGTTAATAGTACCACCAGCCTCCCGAGTTCAGAAATAGTCTTGATTCACGATGTTCCCCATTCCTCCAATCTGTCACCAATTCTGCTGATAGAGCCTATATAATCTCTCCATATTTTCATATGTTATTCATCTGAGCTGCGCAGATATTCATCTGCCCTAAGAGTGTGCCAGGAGCTGAACAGACAGAGGACTGCGCCTTTGCTGTGGAGGCATTCACAATTTAGTCTTGACGATAAATAGGCACACCACTAATGACAATATAGAGGGTTTAGTGTTAAAACAGAGGTGCTTATTTCCTATCTGGAGTACTGTAACAGCTTTCAAACCAGTTTAATTAGTCTCTTTCCCCCTGTTGGGGCACTTTCAGATATGTCTTCCTAAAAAGCTATTTAGACCATATCTTTTTCTTGCTCAAGACTCTTTAATTCTTCCCAATGGCTTTCAGGATAAATTGTTACTCACCAGGCTGTCATGACAGTCTTACACAGTGAGCCACCAAATCCCCTTGAAGTGTCACCTCTCAGTTCTTCTTTACGTGCACTGTTCCTTTCTATTCCTTGCAAATCAGTTTACTCACTGGACGTGAACTTAATTTAATATCCTTCGTAACCCTCCATTCATACCGAAAACACTGTTTCCATAAAAACCTATTCACCTTTCAAGATTCCAATAAAACCTTATTTCTGTAAAGCAACGCTCAGTGTTCCTAATCAAAAATGATGCCTTCTTTCTTCACATTTCCAAAGCAATTCTGCCTGGACCAATCATTTCCAGGTACTGCCTCATTTTGTTTTATTTTATTATCTCCACTGTTGTCTTAAATCATCACTAAATCTTTCTCACTTAATTGTATATAATTCTTATTTTCTCCCCAACCAAATCCTATGCTTCTCTGTAAAACAGCTTTATCTGTATCTGGCTACAGCACCTTGTATGGTTTTGTTCATAAGCGAGACTTGAAACGGGTAGGGGCTCGGAAAGTTTAGTCTGGACGAAGGGACACTGGCGACAGAATAGCACATGGAAAGGTAGGAAAGGGCAATGTTTGTCCCACGTATGGAAAGTTAATCGATTTGGTGGCACGAAGTCCTCTCACCCCAAAGCGATACTGGAATGTCAGGTGGAAGGGCCAGAATAAGCTACAGGGGGAAGGCGTTCTGACTTTATCTGATAGGTGACGAGGGAACCATGGAAGGTTTTGGACTAGAATAAAGAACAGGGCATGGTTTTATGAAGTTTCATCAGACCAGAAGTGCACTAAATTAACAGGAAGGCCGAACATCAGTTAAGTGGCTATTGCCTGGCAGTGTCGTAAAGCCTCCCCAGCACAAAGCACTTTTCATTTCCTCTCCTAGAGATAAGTCTGCCATAAAGTTCCTTAGGCAAAGAAAGCACAGTGTGGAGGTTCTTTGACACAATGTCTCTTTTGGTTCGACTTATCCTAGATGCCCCATAAAGCAGCTTCAGTTTTATTTTTCTCTTAGCATCTTCACTGGGAAAAACATGTTCTTATTAATGATAACTACCTTAGCAAATGACTCATCACAAGGGCTCTGCTTAATCCTCAAGCTATTATGAGCCATATCTTAGATAGCTTTGCTCCTAGTTCCTCTAGAGGAGTTTAGTAAATTCCTGGATATCCACAGAAGGAGGTGTTTGCTATCATGGTCAGGAGAGAGCTTCAGGCCCCAGAGAAGGCTTGCTGGCATCCAGGGCTCAGCCCTGCCACCGTGCAGCCTGGGACACACAGCCATCTACTCAGTAACTGAACTTCTTGTTATAGCCAATGAGCAAAATCATGACTGTGACTCAACCTGTTTTGTCTCATGAGGTTTTCTCTCATGAGGTGGATAATGTGTAGGAATCTGCATTTGTCTCCCAAGCATGTTCCAACACCCTCTGTATCACCTCCACGTGTGGATGAAGAGGGACTTGCTAACTCTCCTAAACAGAGGCGGGGCGAGGAAGGGCATGAACTGCAGTACTTGGTATTTGCTCATTTCTATTTATTTGATCAAATTCTTTGTAGGCCTAGTGAGGTAATGGCCATAAAAAGAAATAAATTAACCTTGAGGCTAGATAATTAGACTTGACAAAAACATGCAGGAGCAAGGGAAAGATGTTCACGATGACTGTGCCCTTCCTTCCCATGATGCAGCAGGGTCTAAGTGGCTGGTCTCACTCAGGGATATCGTACTTGCTTTTCTTCACTGATGGTTCCCTATGTGTGTGGGGGGAAGGGAATGGGAAGCAAGTAGAATGAGACAGGCTTCAGAGAAATCAGAAGTCAAGAGGTACACCTACTTCTTAAAGTCACCCAATTCTCAAGGTATGTGAGACTATGCTAAATCAAGAGTAGGAATAATATCTAAATACGTGTGCCTGAGTATTTATAGAATTAGAAAAGACGCGATTAGCAAGACCCTTTACATCTAATAAACTGCATGAAAAAATCATTTATAAAATCTTAAGATTGACAACATAACTAAATTAAATAAAACAAACCAGAAATTTATGCCACATATAATAAAAAAGACTTTAAAAAGATAGAGATATCTTTTGAAATATAAGACTATTTATAGGTCACAGAGAATATTATGAGAAATAAATTAGAATACCGTAAGTTTTGCCCATTTATAACAAAGCTATACTTATATTTAGAAAATTAATCAATCAAATTATAAATTAAATTCATAAAAAAGATAAATTTGAAGACATTTACTAATCTAACAAAAGTACTCACAAATAGGATTTCTATAGGTATCAAGCTCTCATTACATTTCAGATGTGATTAAATTTATAACCTAACTTTCTTAGGAATTTGTTTACTATATCAGTAATTCCATAATCAATAATTGCTCTACTTAGAAATTTATTAGAAAGCATCTGTAAATGGAAAGTTAAAAAAATGGCTGGTCCATGTGTCCTATTTTCTATACTCAGGAGAAAGCTTACATATGAGCATTACAGAGATTTCACACCTTGCATAAAAGCTACTTCTCAATCCATACGCTGGCTTTTCTTGCACACAAAGCCTACTCTCATGCTTACACGGCCAGTCTCGCCATCACTGTATTGAGAGGTATAGTAGAACAATAATACATTTGGCTAGCAGAAGTTGCTTAAATAGCACCAACAGCTGCCCAGATGACACGGCAAGCACTGCACGGAGCCAGCATTCTTTGTTAAAGCAAAGCAAACTGTCTCTCATTCCTCATAGCCGATGTTAGCGGCACTATTGCTATAGACATGAACAAAACTTGGAAGAACGAACAACTTAAACACATACTCTTAAATCCTCTTCCCCCTTTTAAAAATCCGAAGGTGGATTTTGGAAAATGTGGGGTCTTACTCCCCAAAGTAAGAGCAGGTCAGACAACAATGGGTTAAAAGAACAAGCGGAGCCCTACCGTACCCAGAAATGACAGGAGGCTCTTCTCCTCTTCGGTGCTACTATCCAGCCACTCGGCCACATCACCGGGGGAAAGGAGACTCATTCTCCAGCCAGAAAACTTTTCCATACAGAGCACAATTACTGAATGACGAAGTGGGAGAAGAAAAAGACACAGAGGCTAAATTCTGGGGGGTCCCAAACTTACACTGCTAACCAGACTGTAATAATGAAAGAAAAAAAATGCGATCCTCCCTCCACTCCGAATTCTGTCTCTGTGACATCAATCTAATACAACGGGGGGCGGGGGAAGGAGACAGAGAGGGTTAAAAGAGGGTGACAGAAGAAAAGGAGAGAGAGACTTGTCCTTCTGCCTCTTGGTGTTAAGCTTTAGCCTGAAAGAGAAAGCCAGGATAAAATTGAATAATGATTTGTGTTTAATGACAGGAGAAAGCGAAGGAAAATAAAGAATAAAGACACCCAAAGGAAAAGAAACAGGTTCCTGCGCTAAAGCAGCTTAGATAACGGGACAGCACAATAGCTAATCAGTTAAGTAAAGCATATCATCAAACAAAAACAAAGGCAAAACAACAAATTCAGCATTCGGTTCTGTTCTAAGAAGAAAGGTTTTCAAATTTCCTTTCAGGCAGCCGAGAGAACTGCAGCCTCCTAACCCCTTCCTGCTTTCGCTGCTTCGACAGCATCCCAGCCCCCTTTACGGAGAGATTTCCTGCGAGCAAAGGCAGGTTGATAAATCTGTGAATAGAAAGCTCTCATCCCTCCTCTCTCCTCTTCCTCCTCCACGCCTCCCCCACCTCACATGGCATCTGCATTGATCGACAATAATGGAATCTGTAACCGACTGCCAGCAGCAACATTAAGGATATTACAAGTCCACTTCATGAGAATTCGAGCCGGTGGTCGGAACTTGGGGGCAACTCTGGGCTGCTAGTCAATAGCGCTGTCTTTCTAAGCGAGAAAGAAAGGAAGTGTGTGTGTGTGTGTGTGTGTGTGTGTGTGTGTGTGTGTGTGTGTAAAAGGAAGGCTGAAATCTGAAGTAAGAGTAGTGAGCTTGTTAGGCGGAAGGTTCGAGATCCACCAATGAAGCAAGTGACTGTTCTTCAACCCTTGCCACACTTACACTGTCATTGTGAAGCACTCAGATCCTGAGGGATATTTTATATGATTCACATTACACATTTACACAGTTTAAGATTATGTTGCCTTATTAACACTCAGAGAAAAATCAAGCAGAAGTATTTTCAGAGACACAGGCATCGCTAATATCCCTGTTCTCTAGAGATTGATTAGATTTGTTGGTATAAGAAAACAACGCTCTTAGAAAGATTAGAAAAACATTAGCTCTGTTCTCAATAATCTACTTTTTTCTATTCTTGCAGTCTCTCTACAGGGAGAGAATTATCACTCCTTAAGAGTTTCTCTCTCAATATATCCTGGATCCATACCCTTCTCTTCATGTTGACTTCATTATTCTTCATCTGCACTCTGTTCGCTTTGACTGTAAGCTCCCTGAGGACACAGACCTTGTTTTATATTAATTTTTGTAGCCCCAGTGGTGAGAGCAGGGCCTGGAACTTAGAAGTTCAATAAATATTTACTGAACTTTTAGATGGCTCCTCTGAAAGTCTGAACAGCTTCGACATTGGCAGGAGATATCAGGCTGAATATTTTAGGATCTCTTTTTAAGGTTAGTCATTTTGACAGATAGATAGTGACTTAAGAGTAGTTGTGGCAAGAGTACCAACTGATCGAGAAAATAGAACATGTAAAAAAAAGGTATTAGGAATTCATAATGTTTAAATAGATCTATATTTTAATACTCAAAATAACTACATAAAATTGGAAAGTAGTGATAAATATGTATAAAAGACATTTATCAAAATCCATAGGCTTTGCCTGCTTAGCATCTAAGCATGACAATCCCTTTGAAATAAGTTTATGACACAAGGTATCCCAGATCGAAATCACTGGCCTCAGAGCATCACCTTCAAACTTTGTGGTGTGATGTGGCTCCTGGTTCTGTTTTAAAAGGGGCTGGGACCCCCAGACTTTCCTTGGCACAGCCATGCTGTACTATCTACCTCACTTCCACGCCTTTACATGTTTCGCTGAAAGTAATCTATGCAAGAGCAGGAAAAATTCATGTTTTGTCATTTGGTGTATCCCCACCATCTAGAGCATTATCTGGCCAAAGCAAGTGCTCAGAATTTTCGGCAGCTGACTGGCACCTCCTGTGAGGTACTGTTCTTTCTCTCATACATACTTGAAAATATTGAACTGATCCATTGAGACTCAGCTCAAACATCACCTCTCTGACTTCTCTGATATCTTAAAACAGAGTAAATAGCTTTCTCATCCATCCTTTGTTATTATTTCTATTACTTTGCTGAAATTATTAGTTTACATAGTGATTTCCTCCACTACACCGTGTGCCTTTAGAAGGCAAAAATTATGTTCTACTAATTAAAAGAATTTTTAATGCCTAAAACATGGTGGATGATTAATAAATGTTTATTGGATGATACAGCAGTGGAAATGAGATAGATTGTGATTCCATATATCAAGACAAATTAATGCTAAGGAATCCTATATATTCTTGATGCAAAGATCCATACCATTAGCCTCCGAATCAAAAACCAAAATAAAACCTGGGTAAAGAACAAATAAATCTTTTATTTTATTTATTATACCAAAAATCAAGGCAGTATAGGCAGAAAAATATCACCAAAATAATCCAATATCATAAATTTTGCCTTTTGTAAACACAGCAAATGAGGCACCCAAGAAAAAGTTCTAGATTGAAATTTTGTCATAATCTCTAAGGCATCACACTGTTTCCCCCGCTTACAATCAGAACACAGCATGAATTAGCAATCCTTACATAAATTTTTCCTTAAAGGTAAAACAATGCAACTTTCCTGAAGATGTAACCATTCTGTAGTGGGCTATACATTCTGCTAGAATACGAATCTAGGGCATCAAAAACTGTGAGTAGAACTGTTAGAAATAATGTTTGACTGTAATCTCAATAAATAACCAAGTATTCCTGCTTTATAAAGTAATATTCCCGATAGCTGCCTGTCAGATCCACTCATCTGACATCAGTGACAACATGTGCCACGCGCTGTTCTAAGCCATGGAATCCAGCTGTGGATAACAGAGACATGATCTCTGCCCTCACTGAACACATATTCTAGAGGAAGATTTTAGAGGAAAGAGATAAACAATACACAAAATTAAAAAGTAAAGTACTGTGTTAGATGGTGCACAGTGCTGAGGAGCGTAAAGCAAGTAATGGGAACGGGTAATGTTGGAGGCCTGGACTGGAGCGAGGGTAGACAGGAGAGGCATCTCTGGGAGAAGGACTTCTGAGTCCTTCTCAGAAGTTGCTGGGTTTTTAGGAAGCGCGGAAAACCAAAGCAAAGGCCTAGAAGTAACAAGTCAAGAGCCCAGTGCAGGTAGGTTGGAATGAGCCGCGGGAAACACAAGCAGCCGAGGTCTGTGAAGTAACAGGAAGCCAAATCCGGTAGAGTTGTAAGGTCTTTGGCTCTTAGATAGGAAGCGCTTTATTGAAATATAATTCACATACAATAAAGTTCATCCTTCTAAATGGTTTTAAACACAATCACAGTTGTGCAACCACCACAGTAATCTGACTCTAGAGTGTTTTCATCACCCCAAAGAGAAACCCCACACCCATGAGCACTTAATCCCCATTCGTCCCAGCCTGAGTCCCTAGCAACTACTAACTTAAGTTTTTTCTCTATGACTTTGCCCGATCTGGAATTTGTCTATTTCATATCATTGAAATCACATAATATGTGGCCTTTCATGCCTGGCTTCTTTCATTTAGTTTATCCATGTTGTAGCATGTACGAGCCCTTCGTTTCTTTTTATGGCTGAATACTAATCCGCTAAAAGACATTTAGGCTGTTCCCACTTTTAATATTGTGAGTAATGTTGCTGTGAACATTCACGTGTATGTTTTTGTGTGGAAGCCTTACACTTTAAAAGGATAGCCGAATAAGACGTAATAACTAATCTGCTTTTAAGCCACAGGATTTTAAAATGCTACAGCAGAAGAGAGTTATTTTTCAATTTTAAAAACATCGTATATTACTCCTTATTTATCTGGGATTTTTATCATTCTTGAAGAAACCAAAACTACCGACTCAGTCCTCTTTTCTCTTGCTCTATTATTCTTGCCCACAGGAAAAGAGTAACACTACTCAGAAATGAACAAAGGCAGGTAATATATGACAACAGATCTTTTCCTAAACCAATAACTGAAGTTGATAAAGTTGGAGATTTGGGGGAGGGTAATTTTATATTTTGATACAGTTTTGAACTTATCATAAAGGTTCAAGAAGAGACAAGGAACCCTATATACCCTTTATCCAGATTCATCAGCTGTCTACATTTTGCTACCTTTGCTTAATTATTCTCTTGTGTATATTATTAACATATATACACATTTTTTTCTAAACCATTGGAAGAACTTGGAGACATTATGCCCTTTACTGCCAATAGCTTTCAGTGCATATTTTCTAAAACAAAGGACATTCTCATATATAACCAAGAAGAGTGATCAAAATTAGAACATTTAACACTGACGTTAGTTGATATTTTAAGGATAACATGACACTGTGCAAAGTCAACTCTACAAATTCTACTTCAATGTCATACAAAATCCTTTATTTGAAAACAAGCTGTCTTTAAGCAATGCTGACTGAGAACTCTCCAGTAGTAATTAAATGCAAGTATAATTCAAAGTAATAGTCTACACTATATTAAAATAATGTCTATTAAAATGTTGAAGAATTACCATTGAACTTATTAAAATTCAATATGCTGTTGTGATAAAGAACTGGAAGTAGGAATAACTGGTTTTCAAAAAGGCAATTAAATGACAAGTAAAGTGACTGAATTTCCATCTTGATATTCTTTCAAATATATACAACTCTTTGCCTCTAAGAAGCTTAAAGTATATGCCAAACTAGAATTTTTCCATATATTTTGATGAGGATATATTTTACTGTACTAGGAATAGAGTTAAATCCTGTGAAATCTATAGCTCAACACTTTAAATAGTACCCTAAATACATATATAAACCTCAAACCACTTACACATAAATTATATATCAATGAATACACTCCCAAGCTGTTTTCACTTGCCATAACTGTTATCTTATATAATTAGAGTTGAAGAAACTAATAAAGTTTGGCTGAATTTTCATTTATTTGGATTTAGGAAGCGACGTTTTTGACACGGGAAGCCACAGAATAACAAGCATGTTAATATTATAAGAGGCATTCCGATTATATGATTATTTAAAACATTATAATAGAAGGTGTTTTGATATACTCCAGTAAAAAGGGGTACCAAAATGTAAAGTAGTTTTTTAAAAAAGCAAGATAATAACACTATTATAAAACAGATGCTCAAAAGTAATGTGCCAATCAAATACTAATGGCAGATTCTGTTTAAGAAAGTTGATTTAGATTTAAAGATGATCAAGTTTCTTAAACACTAAAGGTATTTTTTTAAGGAAAAAATGTAAATGAAGTGATAACCTTGGTTAATGAACAGAAAACTTCTTAAAAACATCCATTAAATGGCTAATGTAGAATTATTCTTGAAAAAATTATTTTTTCCCCTAAAATAAAGGTAAAGTGTACAACCAATTTTACTCAAAGTATATGCAATTCTTGGAGTCTATTACTTAGCACCTAACAAAATCAAGCAACTAGTTGCTACTCCATATTTACTGAGTGGAAAGAGGGATGGATAAACCATGCAACTAACATAGTCGCTGCTATATAAATAAACCGAAATTATTAGAGTCATATCTCCTCTAATCTGTCTCTTAGAACCAGCCATAAATGGACACTTTTATCAAGAATAATAAAAGATCAAATGTATTCTATCCACTCACAATGTACTAGGTAATACCTAAAGTGCTTCGCGTGTATTATCCCATTTACTCCTCATGACAACCCTGGGAGGCAGCAGTAATACTGTTCCCATTTTGCATCTGTGAAAACTAAGGCTTAGAGAAAACTAGGATTGAGAGAGTGGCAAAGCCGTACAGCCAGAAAGCGGTTGGGGTGAGGGACCAAGATTTAGATATTCCTGTTCTGGAGCTCACGCTCTTAACCACATTCCATATTTTAATTTCTTGCTAAAATTTTTAGGTATTTTGGGAGAGGTTTGAGGATGGTGAACAGTCATGAAGTGGGAAGTAAAACTGTGTTCTTTGCTCAATGATTTGAGATACTACAACAAGGTTTTAAGTAAGTTGTATAGGAATCCAAAGCTTCCTACAGAATCAGGAAGCCAGACCCTACAGTTTCCAATGAAGTAAAAGAAGATCAACATGAATGCAGAGTACAGACCTACCCACCAATAAAGGGCTCTGACGGCCTGATTGTGTTCACAAGTATTTTTTAATAAAAAGATTTCTTTGATTATTAGTGCAAATCTTGGCACACAGTAACTGCTCAATATTTGTTAAATGAATAAATGAAAATATTTTTCCATGTATCCTTATTTTTCAGAAGTGCATTTAGTTAGCATGAAAAGAGACCTACAGGTTTTTTGGCAGGCAATTAATAAATAACATAACTTAAAATCTCTTGGGAAATTCATTAGTTATATTTTATAAAGTCAAATTAGATAATGGAGTAAAAGGATAAAGGCAAGGTCAATATGCTGAATAACAAAACAGTTACATAGTCTAAGGGTTTTAGAGAATACTGGAAAAGATAATATTTATCTTATTATTGACCTGCTGGATTTAAGTTTCCTGGTTTTACGTCTGTGACTTGGGAGAAATGAAGAAATATCTGAATACAGTATTATTATGATAAAGTAAAAGATAAAAACCAAATTATCATCTCAAGAGATGCTAAAAAGGCAATCGATAACACCCAGTACTCCTTCTGATAAGGAATCTTAGAACATCTGGAATAAGCAAACACTTTAATTTAATAAAGGATATAGACCAGAAACCAACAGCAATATTATACACAAATTTAAAACATTAAAAACATTATTACTAAGGTTAGGAAGAAAATAAAGATATCCATTAGCATCACAATTTTTCAAAGGGATGTGGGTTCACTAGGGCGGGTTATATGTTGCTGGTAAGTTGTAGCCAACTGGGTAAGACAAGACAAGCAATAAGATATAGACATCAGAAAGAAGTGAATGGTAAATGTTTACAGAAACAAGATGTTTCCTTAAGTGAGGATGGCAACAGTGGACAAGAGTATTTAGTAAGATGGTTAGAATAAGATAAATATACAGATATTAAGAGTTCCCTATTTACCAGCAATTACTTACCAGAGAAATGAACTGAAGAAAAGACCCCATTAAAAGAACACACAATAAAGCTATAAACTAGGAATAAGCTTAACAAGAAAAATTTAAGACAGTTGCAGGAAAATACAAAACTTCGTATGTGACAAGGTGCAGTTAGATCCACAGGGAAAAGGTCTGTTCAATAAATATAGCAGGAAAAATTATCAGTATGAAAAAGTATAAAAGCATAAAAACCAATTCCTGGTGGATTAAGAACTTAAATATCAAGAAAAAAATTTAAACTCCTAATAAAAAATATCTTGAGAACTTGAGGTAGGAAGTGATTGTGTAAATACATATTATAAAAGATTGATAGGTTTGTCTATGTAAAACTACTAACTTTTAATCATCTAATAACCTTAAAAAAATGAAAAGGCTAGTCATGTATTGAGAATATATTCACGATACACACAACTGTTAAAGGGTTACTATTAAGAATATATAAAGAACTCCTACTTATGAAAACTGTTTATCATTAGTAATCAGGTGTGCAAATCAACCATTTTATCTTCATTACATGACAAAAATTAAAAATTTTGACAATATCAAGTATTAGAATATGAATCCCTTAGTATTTCACATATATTGGTGATGGGAAAACAGTTTTACATTATTTGCTAAAGCTGAACACTTATGCACCCTAAGATGCAGAAATTCCGCTCCTAGGAATAGAGCGAAGAGGGACTCCTGGAAGTGGACAAAAGCAGGTCTGTAAAAGAGCGTTCAAGGCCACAATGGCAGCAATACTAACCCTGTCAACAAACCAGATCCCCTTCGGTGTGAGATCTAACTCCGACACTAAACCCAACCTACACTCTAACTCTGAATTGTTTGGGTGTATTCAATCAATGTAAAAATCATACAGCAGACAAATAATGAACCACAGCAACAATATGGAAAGATATCAGTAATATTCTATTTAAGGGAAAAAATAAGTCCCAAAAGAATACATAAAACTTGCCCTTTACATACAGTCAAAAACAATGAAAATTTAGCAATGTATGGAAGTAATTCTCCCCCAAATAATCTACACATTCACTGTAATTCCAGTTGAAATTTCAACATACATTTTTCTTTTTTTTTTTGCTAAGGGTAGTGGACAACTTGATTCTACATATCATTTGGAAAAGTAAATGCATGGTAAAAAGCCAAACATATTTTGAAAGTAAGAATTAATTAGAGGGAATTTGCTGTATCAGTAAGAGAAACACATTAGCATCTGTAGTCATTAACACATTGTGATATTAATTATGGAATAGAACAACAGGGCACTGGAAAAGAAAGAGAGTCCAGAAGACATACAGACGTTTAGCTAATGATAAAGGGTCCTTTCAAAAGAGTATGGAAAGAGTAGACCATTCAATGTAAGGTTCTGAGACAACTGGCTAAACAGCTAGGAAAAAAAATCTCATTTCACAAAACCAAAAATAAATTCCAGAAAAAGGCCTAATCTTACATTGAGAAAAGCCTTTCTAAGCATGACATAAAAGCCAGAAAGTACAATGGAAAAGAGAGGCAAGATTGAAACACATAAAAATTAAAAGCTTTACATAGCACAAAAGATACCCTGAACAAATATGCAAGATGCAAGCTACCTTTTGATTCTATTTCTAAAAACCAATCTTACAGAAATATCATAAAAAAAAATTGGACAAAGGTATAAGTACGACGATGTTTAACACAAAATTGATAATGGCAAAAACTAAAATCACTAGGTGTTCATACGAGGGAAACAGATAAATCGACAATGAAATAATAAGCAGCCTTTATGGATCCACAAGTATAGATGTAATGAAATGAAAAGATGTCTTCAAAGATTCAAGGAAGAAGGGTGGCACAGGTTGTCAAGAACTAGAATCATCAAATGACAGCATTTGAAAAGGTCTGTAATTGGCAGGTGGGTTTGAAAGCGGGCAGGAAACTGTCATGGCGGTGAGGACGTGCGACATCTTTAAGGGCCTGGGGTCCTCCTTACGGTTCAGCTCATTCTGCCACAGCAAAATAATTTGCAAATGGGTAGGTCTTTAATTTTCTAACCCAGTTTTTTTTTTTTTTTTAAATTCAGGACTGTCATTCATCAGTGGATGATATATATTATATGTTAATCAACAGTTAATTTGACATTAAGATTTGTTCAGCATCCTTTGCACAATTAAACATTTTATTGTGTTTTCCATTATTTTAACACAAATGGGTGGCAGCTTGAAAATGAAAATGCTGATATCACAGAAAAGCATAGGCCTCATAAAACTACTATTAACTTGGCATAAAGATAGGAGTTGTTAACCACGCCAAAATTAGAGCATCGTTAACTTCCAGGAAATCATCAACATGCAATTGTGAAAGTGAGGGGCAAAACTAAGAATCAGGCATAAACGCTTGGTTTTTATGATGTGGGTATGTGTGGTATCCACACCCCTGTATAATCTAGAGATTATACCCTTGTCGGTGGAGCTTGGACCTGTTAACATGATGGGATAGCCACTACCTTAATTAGGCTGCATCATATGGCAAATGTGATGATACTGTCACCCTTATAATTATACTGTGTATATCAGAGTCAAACAGCAGACTAGAATAAGATTCTGTTGCCGATTTTGAAGAAGTGAAGCTGCCATGTTTTGAGAGTGCCACTGGAATAGGACCTAAAGGTGGTCTCTAGGAGCTGAGAACAACTCCCTGCCGATAGCCAGGAAAAAAAAAAAGGGGGTGGGGTGGGGGGATCTTCGTCCTACAAGTGCAAGAAGAATCTGTGCTCCAGAAGAGAAGGCGGCCTGCCTGACGCCTTTGGTTTTCACCTTGTGATACTCTGAGAAGACAAGCTACACTCTGCCTGAACTTCAGACCTACAGAAACTCTAAAGCAATAAATGGCTGTTACTGTAAGTCACTAAGTGTGTGGCTGTGTTATACAGCAGTAGAAAACTAGTGAAGTATGCTCACGTGCAAACACCAAGTTTGAGTAAAACAGGTTACGTATGAAGCATCAAGTGGAGAAGACTGCTATAAATGGATCCCCAAACAGAAACAAACACATACATTTTAATGGCTCAGAACCGGAAGGAAAGGATAGAAAGAGGGGAATTTATATGAGAAGAGAAGAAAGGCATGTTCAATAGTAGGTTATATTCGTATTTTTTTTAAAGGAAATTAACATTTATTAAGAATCTTCCATTTCTTGTGTTGGGTATTTCCACATTTCAGTGATAAAAAAATTGTTTTAAATGTTTTATTTTCCTTTAAATACAAGTAATCACACATCCTTTAAAAGAACAGAAACATGTTTAAAGTAAAATGATAATAAAGCTATGAGCATAAAAAACTTATTAAATTTGTATCATGAACTCATTAAAACTATATGTAAAAATTAATGTGCTAGGTATTAGTACATGTATATCTTTATATATAATACAGTAATATATATATATATAAAATACGTGTAACTAAAATGTTTTTAAAATTAAAGTATGACATATGAAAATTAGTGTTTTGCACGGTACGTTTAGAGATGGTGAAAAGCCTCATTGGCAGGTCTATTATTCACACAGGGCAACTGTATTTCAAGATGCATGGACAAGCCCAGGTTTTCAGATGCTTCCATCATCTAACCCTTTAAATGATCCCAAGTATAAGGTCCTTGACTGAGAACATGAACTAGACCACTTTCAGTATGAGAATACACATGGGGTCATTTCTCACCCCTACCAACACAAAAAAAACTTTCAAAGAACATCACACCATCATCCCAGAAGTTAGTTTAAAATGTTTTGTTTTTGTTTTACAGGGTTTTTTAAAGCAAAATGGAGAAATTATAGAAATATATTTCCTCAAAGTCTTTCAGGAAAGTATAAATAATGAGTATACAAAGCAATACATTTTCTCAAATGAAGTAACCAGCATCTGGATTAAACAAAACAAAGCAAAACAGAAGAGATCACCTACAATCAAAAGCATCCCTGAGACACTTTTTCAGGTCATTACCCCGTTAGAAGTATCACTACCCTGACTTGTACCAACTCAGATGAGTCTGAACTGCACATAAATGGAATCACACACACAGTGTGGACATCTTTTCAGACTGTTCATGCTCAACACACACGTGTGAGACTTGCCCATCCTGGTGCACGAAGCAGTAGCCTGTTCCTCAGTGCCGTACGGAACTCCACTGCATGAGCAAACCATAACTTATCTGTTCCACTGCTCGGGTGCATTTGGGCAGTTTCTGATTTTAGCACTTACGAACGTTTCTGCACAGGTCTTCTGGCGAGCCTATGTACGTTTTTCTGTTGGACACATTAACGGGAGTGGAACTGCCAGGTCACAGAGCATTGTTCAGCTTTAGCAGATACTGTCAAACAGTTCTCTAGAGCAGCATACACGGAAATTTCTTTTGTTTAGATCCTTGTCAAGGTTTAGCATTTTCTATTATTCTCATTTTAGACATTCTGATGAGTGTAAAGTTCCATTTTGCTTTAAATTTGCATTTCCCTGATAACTGAAGAAACTGAGGACCTTGTCATATACTGAACGGGCGCATGGATCGTCTCTTCTGTAACACGGGCACCCATGTCTTACCGTTTTGTCATTGATGTGTAGCCGTTCATTATATATTATGATTGGATATTAAAACTTAAAATTTTCTCTTTTCAGACTGTCAGAGAAAAATGTAGCATAAGCAACATCTGGACTAAACCCAAAAAGCCTTAAAACAGCTTCTCTTCTCTTGTAACAGGTTTGACAATGGAAAAGAGAAAAAAAAAAAGTCTGCCTCTAAATATTTAATTCAAAAACCAAGCAAAATGAAAATGGATTTATAATTTCTGACACTGGGAGATACCTACTGGGAAGCTGTCATAAATCACAGCACTTTATAGCAATAAAAGAGTCCCACCCTCGAAGCTCAGTATTTCTTGTTAATTAAAATTTCATTGTCAGATACATTTCGCAGTTTGTTCACAGGAAGACATACTTCTGAAAAAACTGGTAAATAATGGGTTGGATTTTCCTTTTAAAAAGCACCAGACAAAAGCCTGACTTCTGGTTTTAAAAACCCTTCCATTTAAAAACAAAACAAATAAACAATTCCCTCCCCACCCCCATCCCCCCGACCCACCACGCTAATAAATGGTGTCATCAAGGGTTGACCTGAACAGTCCTACTGAGGCACAGAGGACAACTAGATATACTCCCACTACACCTCTGCCTTTTATATTACAATAAACGCCCTCTGCAGCACACATTTTGATTTGTATAAACTAAAAATGTTTCCAAGGGAAATGGTTTTCATTCTCTGTAACAACAGCAGTTAACTCCTAGGGCTTCTTCTTTACATGTTTTCAGTTCTGTTAAGAAAAATGATGGACACTGGCTCCAATTGAAAAAAAAAAATCTTTTTCAAAAATTTACCTTTAAAAGTTGACCCGTCAATCAAGTATTTACTGAGTGCTATATTTAAAAAAAATGACTAATACTAAAACTATTAAAATATATTTAAAAACCTTAGCAATTGTAGCTGTGCAAATATTTACAAGTAAATATTTGTAAAACAGGGTGATATCTATTATTTCAGGAAACTACCGTGACATTTCATTGAACTTCAAGTGGAGGCAAAATGCTTCAAGGAAAATCTCTGGATGTATGTTAGCAAATTACATGGAAGACAATATAAAGATTGCAATTTACTAAAAATATCAAATTTCAGCTGTGTAATACTCACGAAAAGTAGACCAAATAGTATGTGATGCAATTTCTCTACCACATGCTAAAAGAAATTAAATAATCTTACCATTTCTTTGAGTGATTAGTTTCCTACACTTTGAGAAAATTCTTTTTTTTTTTTTGAGAAAATTCTAATAAGAAATATTCTATAACCATACTGAGCAAACTCGCAGACATGAGCTCTTGACAACAAGCTCTTGGTACACAAAAGATGATTCTCCTTCCTTATTAACAGACTTATCACATCTCGTCCTGTCCTTTGACTCAATAAACCCAATTCACCCTTTGTAGTCACACAGGCCAGAGTTTTTAGTGGCTCTTCTTACACTTACTTTGACACATCGTTCCTCTTTTTTTTTTTTGAACAAAATAAATTATTTCATGTATTTACCTGATATTATATTCTAGGTGTTCCAGGAAAAGGGAGTTATTGAAGTAGGGACCTAAACATCTTAACCTTCTCCAGATTCAAAAGACCAGAAGTTCAAATCAATTACACCCAACTCACAGGAAGTATAATTTTGCAAAATGTTACAAACCCGAATATTAAGAAGTAAAAGAAGATCCAGTTTTCTAGTCTTCATGTTAACTAGACGTAGGATCTACAAAGCATTAACAATACAACAATATGTGGAGTTTTCAAAGAGGCTCCATTGTCTTTGGAATTCCGAGCAAGACATCAGTTAGCAACTTGTCCAACAGGTGGGCTGGGCTACCTGTTGTGACACCTGATCCTGAATGACACTTGCTTGATCTTGGGGCAGCTCAAGTTGCTTACTTTCGACAGTCTGCCATAAGAAAGAGCACGGAAGCAGGTCATTTTTCTTCTTCAAAGAATAGGTCTTCACTAACCTAAACTAATTTTTCAAGTTGCAGTCTCAGCAATTCATTTACTCATGAAATACTGGAAGCCTGAGAATGACAGAAATGCGGAGTTAAATTATTGATGTAGACTCCTCCCCGGCTCCCTCTGTGCGAGGTTGAGTTCACGGTACTCCTACTTCAGCTAATGGTAAGGTCTGAGAAGGCGCAAGGAGGACACCGGGGGAGATACCGACTTTCATCTGAATTTTAATGCCTGACTCAGTCAGTCTCTCATACTTGTCAAGTATGTACAAAGGAAGTATTCTCAGTGGCAATGCTGAAGGCTTCCAAACCCAAGCTGAGATCATACCCATAATTAAATGTGGAATTTTGATAGACTGAATCCCCATCGGCACTTTGAGATAAAAAGACAGCCAGAAAGATTCGCATTGCTGAGTCATGACTCATTTTCTTGAATTGCTGCTTACTAGGAAACAAAAGGATGCAATTAATTTTTTCCCTTCTCTGCAATAAAGAATTAGTTTAAGAAAGTTTACGTAGCTGAAGTGTATGAATCAGTTGAACCTGATTTCACAACAGTCACCTGCTTTTTCACTAAAACTGATGCACGGGGAACTGAAAACAATAACCACGAACAACCACTAGAGGGCGTGAAAGAACAGAACAGAAAGAACAAAACCAGCCTGTAACTTTTCCCCTGTAGAGGCTGCTGAAGGTCAAGACTGGAACAGACAGGAAACACCACCATGCTGTCTACACTGAAGGATGCCCAGAGTTTTGGGTGGATAATCAGGTAACTTTTATGAAGAAAGAATTAAGCTGACAACAGCATCTCACACATCCAGTCTCAGGATCCTGTGACCAGCCCATCTTATCTTCACTTTGAGGACATTTCATTCTTACAGTTTTTAACTGGGATACAAAACAGAATTATACTCCAGAAGTGAAAGAAATTGCAGTGGGAAAGGAGATATAACAACTCCTTTGAATGAGAGAAAAGTTTTGATCAACTATAAACTATTACCACAAAATTGTCATCACTACATTGCAGAGCTCTTAAACTTGAGAATTTAATATATAAACTATATTTATGTGGAGATATATATATATATCTCCATATATATATATATATATATATATATATATATATATATATATATATATATTTCATGAAAACATTTAAAGAAACTAACATCAAGAAAAAAATCATAAGTAGTAAAAATGGGCCTGAACTGGTGACAGGAAAAATTATTTCACGTACATATGAGTCTCTTTTCTTATGCTACTCATTTCACTTTACTCTATTTCCATTTAAAATTTGTCTTTAGTCACAAAATAGGTACCTTGTTATTGCTTTCTGCTGTCACAGAAGGCATAAACCTACATATCTGACATTTTTATTCATGACAGGAAAAGGGAATACGTGTTTCCTCCTAACATTTTTCTCTGTGATGCATGGGAGTGAGTTTTATGATTCGGTTGGCTAATAAAGTCGTTTCTTACAAGTTAGGCCAGTAAACTACCAGCAGCAATGGAGTAATGACTTCTGATTATTTCTGACATGAGGAAATACACTCAGGTCAAAGGTCCATCTCTCTCTCTCTGTCATCTATCATACACTCACATAACAGAACATACACACTCATATCATGGCAGCCCTTCCCATGCTCCGTGAAGGATACAAATGATAAGATGCGAGAAAACTCCCGTGTCATACCACGTGAACGCTGTTATGCTGTGGAGAGTGTCGTGTCCTCATTCTCAGAGCCACCAATCCTCTCATAAGCAGGGTGCATGAGTAACAGATTCTACAGTGGACAAACAGTCCCTTGTTCCCTACTGGGTGGAGAATGCACTTTGTAATTTGGTTTCCGGTAGCCGAGAGCAATAATGAAACTTACTGCTATTCCTTTATTTCTTACTGCTCATCCCACACAGCCTTGTAAACCACAACTGCATTTGCACAGACCCAGCTGAAAACTGGAATGAACAGGTCAAGCTTGAACACAAAAGGACAACATGACTCCACTGTGCTTATCGCCAAGGCGAGCGAGCTTGTTCCCAGGAGCTGTAAAGAGCCATGACAGATCCTTTAGACAGTGGCTATCTTTACTGTTTAGCTCACTAGAATAGTGTGGCCTCTCTCAACCCCACAATGGTCTCTGGGAAAATGGAAAGGGCAGCAACCTCTTTTAGGAACTAAATGAAAATGTATGAAGACAGATGTTCACTGTCTGTTGTGACTCTCAGACCCTCCACTTAAGTTCCCCTTCGACACATAGTTTGTGCGGTGAAGTGACAGAGGACCCTTATAAACAAAGAGAAACAGGACCGTGGATAAGGAGCCAATTGGTACAAACAGTTGGGATCATTTTTAAATGTTATCTTAAATGAAAAAAAAAAAAAAGAGAACGCATCCAATAACGGATGATTTTTTTGCTTCCGGGAAACAGATATGAGTTACAAAAATGGATATTAGCATCTAGGAAAAGCTTTACTATCTTAAATTATATAGAAAATTGCTAAGTCTTAAAGCCTTTAAAAGAAATTAAAATCAATTTGAACGAGTTTTAATTTCATATACAGATATTCAGAATATGCCCCAGCTATGTAATTGTTTATATAAAAGCAGCACAGATAGTCATTTTCCTTAACTGAAAGCCTTTTTCTTCTTTTGTAAATATTTTGTTATATATTTTTGGTTCTGACCAAGAGTTGGATGGATATCCTCTCCAGAGATTTCCATATAGGTTTATGATGCATTGGGTCGATTTAGGAAATAATTGATGGTGCTTAAGGTCTGCAGATACAGTATAGATGACAAAGAAAACCTAAATGTACCTGATTCCATGAGAAAAACGGTAAACCGACAATCAGGAGATCCAGAGTTTCATTTCAGTTCTGTTCCTACCTCTGTGATCTCCAGCGAGCATTCAATCGCTTAGACCCCAATGTTCTCAGAGACAGTGGAGACTGGACTGTGGATCATCTCTGAAGTCTCTTTCAGTTTAACTTTCAACGAGCCAATCAGTTACAGTCTCTAACTTGTCATCTCCCGGCAGAGGGTACTAAAAGCCTACCTTAGGCAGAAAGAAGAAGCAAAGTTCTCACTCGAATGTTCTCACTGTGTCTATGGGTCCAACCTGTTGAACTTTCCAAAGGACACAGATTATGCGCTCCTAAGATTCAGTCGCGGCTGTAAGAGTCTTATTGGTGGACAATACATTTTGCTTCCCTTGGAGAGAAATGAGATATGTCCATTCCCAGGTATCTTCATATTTTATAAAGAATTTGGGGGAAGAATCCACTTCAATTTATTAAGAGAACAAGTAAGTGTTGCAGCGTTAATATTTTGCTATGATCATCACCCTTTTCATTGGTCTGAGTTTCTCAGACGGCTGTTCTTGTACTGGCCTTCTGAGCTGGAACGCTGACGGCCTCCCCACAATATTCTTATGAACTCACAGTAATAAAAACCAACCTATTTTTTTAAAGCCTATAATCACAAACGTAAACAGTCGCTGCATTCATGTAATTAAAAAAACTTTTCACCGAAGTCGCAGACGGACTCCAGGAACTCTTACCTGGGGTCTGCATTCTGGGAAGTTCCTGGGTGTTGCTAACATGATCGTTCTGGCATGCCAGTCAGAAACTCAAAACACTTTGTACTCTGCACTCGCCTGGTCTCTCTTCTCTCTCTCTCTCTCTGGCTTTTGCTCTGTGCCTCAGACAGTTTGGAATGCAGAAAAGCCAGAGCCGATGCCAGTCAAACTCAATCCTTTTTGTTTTTTTTTTCCTCCCCGCTCTTTTGCTACAGAGCACTAAACAATAGCCACCCTGCCTTACTCACGGCGTCTCTCCCAGCACCGGGCGCAGGCAATCTGCTGCAGAAGCAACGTGACTTACCAAGCTAGGTGATTCGTTTTTTTTCTGTCCCAAGGGGCCGTAGGGTGGCTGTGTGCATTTCTGTTTTAAGAAGTGATTTTTTTTCCCCAAAAAAGGGGTCTGTTTCAAAATCTGTCCTATTATCAGGACAGAAAAATAAAACAAATTTCAGAGATCCTTACTTGAATGTTTTTATGCTGAATTAAAATATAAGCTTTCTGAAGTACAAAAACCAGGTAAATATCTTACAGCGGATGTTTACACACACACACACACACACACACACACACACACGTTATACTACTACCTTAGCCTTGCTTACTCAGTAGTAGGTCACCTGAACTTATTGCAGAGAAAATATTTTATCTTTAGAAAACTTTCATTTCCCTAAAACCGTTCATTCAGGACTTAAGCTAGAACTTCATTTTAAAAATAAAGAACAATGAAAAATTAATTTTATAAACTGAGTGGCTCTTAACTAATTAGGTCAATTAGATGTGAAGAAGGTATAGATAATACTGTTCTCTGTTACCATTTTGTTTTGAAATCAGACATATTACCAGGGGTTTTATTTTCTTCATTCCATAAAAAGGCAGGCAGGTCAATGATGTCACCTGCATTATTGTTGGTATGATTACCTAACACATTATGCAGCTGCTCAGTTGCTGAGGTGAGCGTGTCAGGATCAACTGAAAAATTCACAGTCTGAATCGCTAGGCAGACTCTACCTGCCACTGCAGACGGTGGAACGGGACAGACACGAGAGGAGAACACGGTCAATCCGTTGTTACCACCACTCAACAAACAGCTGATGGAAAAGCATATTCTCTCTGTCCATGTATGTGTATATATGTAGTAGCATGAAATCCATCTCTGACACACTATCTAGATATACATCTATATACGTATTACATATATACCTACTCAAGCGTGTATATGTGTGTATATATGATACACATGTGTGCATATGTGTGAACGCATGTATATCCTTCAGCACCCTTTTTTCAAATAAAACAACGATTTAAAGTCTTTAGTTAAGGCATAATTTATTTTTGTTTATCTAGTCTCCTCTTCCTTCAAGATTCATAAATAATGCTCTAACACTGTATTTTCCTACTGTTACTTTAGATGAACTACTCCTTTAAACACTATCGCTACTCAAATAAAAATCACGGAGAAAGAAAGGCACCAGCAGAAGTTGTAAGAAAGGAACAAACTGAGGGTTTATGAAGACTGACAGACAGCAGGGTCCACCCTCACCCGTACGAATCAAAACACCGACAACCCTGCCCTCTTCTCACCGGAGGTGACATAAAACTTTATCCCTGTCATTTATCATCAACCTTAAAATCGCACAAAGCACACTGGAATTATTTTTCCTTGTAATTCCTCAGAATAATTCTAAGAAATATGTCATGATTTCCATAATTCTACCCAAGAGTTAGAACTAAGAATAGGGAGTCTGAGTTACAGAAAGAAATTTTAGCTCAATAAAAGGAAGTCAGAGCCATTAGCAAGAGCCTTGTACAGGGGCCGCTGCTGCAAGAGACAGTGACCCCTACATCTTCCCACCCGGACTGACCGGATGGACATCTGATGACCCACTGCGTGAGGCAGTCCCCAAACTGTGCTACTGAGCACTGCCGGTGCTGAGAAAGCAGCTAACAGCGACCTTCTTTCCTCAAATGACAGAAAAAATTTATGTATATAAATTTCTCAACTGTGAGTTTTTATTCTTAAATATCCTTAAGAATATTCTTAAATAAACCTTAAAGAGGCCTCCATGGTTCCTAATTCAAATCAATAATGACAGGTTCAGATATCTTAAGATGAATTATAACAATAATTTACTGTGTTGTGCAAAAAGCACTTTTATTGCAGGAGCTTCTAATACCTGAGTAAATCCGAACACCGCTGCTGAGGGGACAATTTTCTTAAACCCGAGGATGATGCTGTTGCATTACCCAGCACTTCAAACAATACACTTCATTATGTATTAATATATTAATTAACGTTATTTCTCTATTAACCTTCATATTAAACTTCATTTATTATTTATTAAAAAATTAATGCTTTACTGATTCCTAACGAAGCTCTTTTGACAAGGAGGCATCACTGCTGGCCGGTCATTCCCCGCGGTGTCCTCCGGCCTCAGAGCTGCTGCTTCCCTGACCGGAAGCTCCTCCCTTGCCTGGTCTGCATGTCACACTCTCACTTACCCTTTAAAACCCAGATTTCAGTTATTTTCTTAATGTGGCTTAACTTCTCTCCTATCGAGAGCTGCCGTATCTTTTTTCTTTTCCTTTTTTTTGGTGCTACTCTTTTTTCATAGCTCGCAGGAAACGAGCTTAACATTCTGTGTGGTGATGTCAACGTCCTCCTCCCTCCAAAATGTGAGGCGATGGGGGCGGGGCACAGGGGCTTGGTCTTGTCTTCAACTTATCCCCAGAACTCAGACGATGCCCGGAGCTAAGAGGGTCTTCATAAATGACAGATGGGAGAACGGATGGATGGAAGACTATATCTCACTTACCAAACCTTCTGTAAGTATTGAGACTTAGTGCTTTACAAAACTTCGGGACAGGGACCTTCCTCCACCCATTTCCCGGTGCCAGGGCCCAGCACTACGCATGTCACGTGGTGGAACAAGAACATAAAGGACGTTATCTCAGGTGTGCATGGTATTAAGTAACTAATTAAAACCAAGAGAATTACGCACCTAAAGAATTTAGTTACTTCTTCATTTACCCAGGTAGGACCTACTTGTAATAGGTAGCATCCTGAGCTGTACAAGTGGCTTCCCAGAGTAAATTTCACCCATGAAGCCACAACCATGTGCTGTGCCACCACGACCAGGACAGTTCAGCTTCGGGAGTAGAGATCGAAAAGGAGACTGATGACCTCTGAATCCTCCGCAACACTGGGCGCCCTCCAAAAGCTGAAGAAGCACGAGGACAGGCTTCAGCCTTCGCCATCAGCTCAAACGAGAAAGCGGCTGAAGCCCACGTCCGTGCAGAAAATCCCTCGCTGGCTAGGAGCGGCCTCAGGGGCTGAATGAAGGAGCTGGGAGCTGATGTACTGGATCAAACAACCAGAGCCCTTAACTCAGCACCAGGCACTTTCGCTTTGGATGTGTGAGGACACTTAAGCCACTTTATTCCTGCAAATAATCGCTCTGTTGTAATGATCTGGTTTTACATTATTCTATGAAGTTGGGTAGGGTTTTCGTGACTAATCCATCTTCCGTAGTCATGACTCAGCATTGTACTTAATACATGATGGTATTAGGTTGAACTACATGAAAATGCCATTTTTGTAAGTCAGAAATAGTGAAACGTCAGCGATGATCAAATACATAATAAGAAAAATTCAAACACTGAATGAAGAGTTGGCCTAGATCATTTTAAAGGCCTTTTTCAGTTCTGGAATTCTATGATGATGTAATTCAAACATAAATAAGAAAAACAATCAATTTCAATGCTTGGTCACCTTGTCAAACTATGGTCTTATACGAAAATAGCACTTTGTTCTTGACCTGCTTGGAACTTATCACCATTGCAATTCATTCCCATACTGGATGTACATTTGCTCCTCACCCATGGTGGCAGGGACTGTACCCTACCTTGTTCTCTGCTGTGTCATCACTGAAAGTACAGTGTCAGCCTCTTATAAGTGCTTAATAAATATCTGTTGAATAAACGAATGGCTTATAAACAGGTATAAGCGGACTCCTGAAGGCTTTAGTTATGTGAGTTTCCAAATTCAGTAACTACAAATATTGGTTTTGTTTCTAAAAGGCTAGGATATTTTTTTAGGTATGAATCAATCAAATAGTCCACTTTGTAAATTTTGAAGAATATAAAGGGTATATTTTCTTCCTAACCCCTTAGAAAAGTTATTATGGAATTCTGACTTTGGTATAAATATAGAAGCCAATGGGACAGCCATTAAGAAACTCTAAAACCATAAACACACAATTTTCTCAAAATCAAAAGGCACAAAAATAAGCTAGCCGCATATAATTAAAAATTACTTGCACATTGCATTTTTTTTTATAAAAGAAATAAACAAACAAAAAATCCTGTTAATACCCATCTTTCTCTTTCAAACAGAACAACATCTCCACGGCGGTCGAGCTGAGGTCTACACCAGCCGTATGTGTGTTTCTTCTGCTTCTGAACAGCAGAGGATCAGAAACACAGCTTCTTCCATCGACACCGTGTCCTCTAAGGCCTCCCCCAGACCAGACTGGCATTCCGATGCTGTGGTCTTCCCACCGCATTCTTTTCAGAGTTCAAATCAGAAAAGTGAATCATTGTGTATAATTGGAATGACAAACACTAAGGTCACCCACTTTTTCAAAAATGCCTCTGAAATTCTAAACTTTATTTAATTTTATTTGCATAGGATTGGACCACAACACACACATATATAAATACACACTGCTGTTCTAACAGCAACAAAACAAGCATTGTAAAAACTAGAAGATCTGTTAGTCATAGGTTTAGCAAAGTACTTAGAAAAGGAGCATGCCAGAAATGGACCATTATGATAGCCACATAGTGTTTTTAAAACGTGAGGCTAAGCGTACAGCTCTACACCTTGCTCTCCAACGGAGACGACTGAGTGGACTGCACTTTCTCACCCGAAGTGGCAACTGGCAGGCAGGATGCGTTAAAGGGAGTAAACAAATCAAACGTCGTCATCACCTTTCCCAACACCCATGCTCTCATATGAATACGACCATATTTCAAAGAAAAATACGCAAAATCTAAGTGGAAAAATACAAGCAAATCATTTTCTAGTTTTATTTTATCGTATGAGTAAGAATACACTACAGGAACAAATACAACACTATCTCTATGAAAAATTCATTAATAAACATCATAAGTAACTAAAAGCATTTTGGTTAGATAGGTTAGATATTCATAGGTAATATCCCTGTGTGTGTGTATGTATGGATGTGTACACACACACAAGTGTATAAGTATGTTAGGTTTACTGATTTCCTATTAAGATAATCTGCTGTCTGAAGGACTGTTAGTCCATCTTTCCCATATAATACAGATAACACATCGGTTTCAGTAAAAATAAGTGATTAGTTTTTGTCATAGTTTTAAAGAATATTTGCAACTGTGGGTTCTTGCTCCCATAAAGTCTACTTAGAGAGAGCACAGACGCTGTGGCATGGCCGTCTCTGGCACACCACTGACTCACGACATACCCATGGGCTGTGTAACTCAAGATACCACCGCATGCTGCAGGTGAAGTTGGCCTGGCTTAATTTCCATATTTGTCCACAACTAACTGAAGTAAGCAAAAACCCAGAACTCTAAGATATATGCCATTTAAAAAAAAATCAGAAAATTCTCCTGGTAATTTCCCAGAGCAGAGTTCTAAAACAGACAACCTACGATGTCAATGTCACTGTTCTGCCCACTTACAGACGATGGAATGGAGACACAGATGGGTCTGACAGAAACTCTCAGGCACGGTGGCCGAGCCGGAAGCCAGGCTCTGCTGGGCCCTGCAGTGCTTTCCCGTAACCACTGAGGTACACTGCCCTAAATTCCTTCTCCAAACTTATCTTTAAGCGGCATTTGGGGTGATTGTTTTTCCTCTCCACAGCTTTCTCCAAATTTTCTATGCTGTTATTAATTTTATAAAAAGGCTTGTGCATTGCTTCAGATTAGAGTTATCAGCGGCTGGGGTGCTTTTCTTCAGTCTGCATAAAGCCCGGTGTCACAAAGTGTGTATCTCTTAGAACAACATACTACGTTTTAAAAGGTCCCCACTTGTGCTTTTTCACTTACTTCAGCCGCTGGTAACAGCGACATTTCCCAGAATCAGAAAGGCAGCTCCTAACTTGAAAATGATCATTTTGAGTGAGAATCTGTGAATGTTTTCTTAATATCTAGGCCCTAGGATATGTGGGGGCCAGTAGAGAGAAAATTCTTTTTTTTTTTTTTTTGTAGGTAGAAGAGAATAAATTAAATAGAAAAAAAAAAAAAAGGAAAGGAGATATTCCCAGTAGCTTGGCCCCAAACTGTGTTCTCAGGAAGAAATCCAACTCAAGAGAGAATGAGGGGCCTCTTTTGTCAGCTGTTTTTCCCTCTTCCATTTTTAACAGACTTAATATCAAACAGGGCAAGGAACGTCATCGGACCTTATCCTCCATATAAAAATAGAGATAAAAAACTCATATTACAAATGTATATTCAGTCTTTGGTTTGTAAATATTCCGTATATATTTATTTCTATAAGAATATCATCCCTTAGTCCAAACTTTAAAAATGATGTTCGTGTTTTTGTTTGTTTTGTTTTGTTTTAAATAGAAATCCATTTCTCAAAGGGAAATTTAAGTCCTTAAGCAAGGGAGATTTAATCTGCGGCACTTCTATCCATTATTTCTGATCATTAGGATGGTGACAGCAATAAAAATAAGACACTTTTCAATTACATTCCAGGATCCAAAAGAGTGATCCTGTCGTATTTTATTATACTAGTCTCACTACATTTTCATTTCCAATATTACATTTCAAAATACTTTTCTCTCTATTTTTTCCCCTATTTTTTTGAGGATTAATTTTGAAAGTTCCTACGTAATGACGTGAGATTTTTTTTTTAAGTTCAAATAAATGGCCCTTCAATTGATTAAAGCCAAGTTTAAAACATGAAAAAGCAACTCCATAAATCATCATTTTTGGTTCTAAGACATATCAGTATATATAAAAAATGACTTTCAAGAGGTTAAAACTTCCTTCTAAATTTCTAAAGTACAGTAAAAAAATCATAGTTACCAAAAAAAGTTCTACGTCATAAGAAATGAATTAGGTATTCTCCCAGAAAAGGCAAAAGCAACGATACAAAAGGCACAGAATTATGGGACAAGGAACATAATCGATTCATAAACAATGACCCCAAACAGTGACCCTACACAGAGAGCACAATGAAGTTCAGTGAGGCAGGCACTGTGCTCAAGGACCGATGAATTGTTTGCTCCAAAAACAAACAAGCCACATCTTGTTGTTTATCACAAGGGATAACATATTTTCTCCTGGTAATAAAACATGATATCTAGATTTATTACCAGTGAGGCTAAAGACAAAAAATATCACTTCCAATGAAAAACTTGAAAATCCTCTATAAGAGATTTGTTTCAGTGACAGCAGTGATGTAATCCCCCCCCCCAAAAAAAAACCATATTAGAGAATTAAGATCATGTGACTGTGGTATTCTTTAACCTACCTTCAATAGTGGTCACTATTAACAGATAAATCTGCCCAGAATAAAGTTAGTATCCAGCTTGGCTAATTTAAAAATAAATTATGTATTTAATACTCTAATCTTAAAATGTCATATTGATAGGAAACAAAAAATAAGTGAAAAAAAGCTATATTTCCAAGAAGTCTAATATTTAAATGATATTTTATGGGTGACAAACACTGACAGATGAAAGAGATCAATGTTGCTAAGGGACCAGCCACTGACAACTAAGGGCGGCTCCCACTCCCACTGTTAGGTCCCTCAGGAGGCCACCCAGAGAAATAAGGACCAGGGTCTCTGTGGGTGCGGGTGGAAGGCACCCCTTTCTCCCTCATGTCAGGAAATAAACACAATGGTTTCTCTCTCACTGGCAAGAGAAAATCAGACCACAGCACTCACTGCTTTTAAGAATATCGTTTTGTCCTTTGAGACATTTAGGCTTGAATTTGTACAATTTGGTTATTATGGACAGTGTTTTATCCTGTATCATCAGTTACTACATGATTAAAATGATCTCCTATAAAACATTCAAAATTTTCTAAAACTTTTATGATGCTTATTTAAAATTTTACAATATGTAAAACACGAAATTAGAAGATGAAGAATTGGAAAATGCTGAAAATATACTGTCTATTCTTGTTCAATGTTTAATTGGACTTAATATTGACGGAGTGCTATTAAATGCCCACATGTTCTTTGTCAAGAAGTGCTCTAAATGATGCATGAATTGCATCGTTAGTAAACAGAATTTCATTCGTCACAGTTTTTCTCCTGACTGCCAATAGTAACGGAAAACCTATGTATTCTGTTTTTTTATTTTCAAAGAGACGACTACACTTTTACACTAAATAACAGAAGGCACCTTTGCTAATGAATATATTTTTGTAAGGGCAGAGGGCTATTGTCATTAAGAGTGTCACAGGACCCAGACGTAAAGAACTCCGCCTCTTCTGTTCGCCACTCCAAGCAGGCAGACGATCACAGCCGTCAAGAGGACTGGCCTGAGGGCCAGATTACCAGGTTCCAATAGCAGCTATGCCATTTACTTCTTGTAGGGTCTTGGAAGATCATTGCTTCCGTTTCATTAAATATTATAAAAAAAAAAAGTGAACATATTCTTTTGGAGGCCACCATCGACCAATTACATCAGGTATAGATTTTGTTCTTCTGATGGATTTTATATTGTATATTTTTACTGGATTTTCTATACTGTTTTTCTAGCTACAAGAATCAACAAGGTTGTCTCTTCCTGTCAATTACAGCTTCAGATTGGACAACAGACTATGTTGTTATTAATTACAGTCTCCACGATATGAAGCTTTCTGAGATCTAGTTTGTAATTTAAAGACTTGCTAGCCTCAAGAATGTTCCTTCTCATTTTAATGGTTACCAGACTATAGTGTGCTTTCAAAAAGCTATTTAAGAGGCCCTTCATGACAGCAACTAAACTTGGGTACACACAAACACTAGAATTTTAAAGAGTTTGGTGATTTTAAGTTTCATTTAAAACAGAGAAGAAATATTAGACTGAGACACGATTACTACATCAAACCAGTCCTTCTTCAGTCAAGCCATGCAATAGCTATACGGTGGCATCCTGGTTTACCCCGCAGAGAGAAGGCTGTGCTTTCGACTGTCCCTAGAAAGGAAGACCCATAACTTAGGACATATGAAAGAAGGAAAGCAAGCAAATTCGGGAAAATGGAGAAAAAGAGGAATACAGTGAGAAGAATAAAATTTTATTAGATTTTCTTTTTGAGACATAAACTTTTGATAAAATCGCCAATTCTGAAATAGCACAGCATGATTACCAATAAAGTGGAAATAGTAAACAATAAATTTTGAAAGAAAAGTATAACTAAGGAATGTCTTCTTAAAGTCTAATGACATTCTTCTGAAAACCCATTCATGAATCTCACTTATTAACATAGAGGGGGGTAAATTTCTACTAATAAAAATTTTAATCTAGTCTTATTCTCTGATAGAACTGGCACAGCATACCTTGTTTGATCTATGGTTCACCATTTCAAAGGTGGAAAATGCATGGACCAGCCTTCAGATGGGCACACGAGATTCCACAAGATAAATTTATCTTTAAATTGCTATGGCAGTTAAAAATGACGATAGTACGGCAATAGACTAAATGCTGGTGTCCCTCCGAAATTCACGCGTTGAAATCCTAATCCCCCATGTGATGATGTTATGGGGTGGGTCCTTTGGGAGGTGATTTGGTCCTGAAGGTGGAGCCCTCACCAGTGGGACTAGTGCTCTTACAAAAGGGGCCCCTGAGAGCTCCCATGCCCTCTTTCCACCAAGTGAAGATACAAGGAGAAGTTGGCAGTATGCAACTTGAAGAGGGCCCTCAGTGGACACCAAATCTTGGACTTCCCAGCCTCCAGCACTGTGAAAAGTAACTGTTTGTTGTTTAAGCCCCGGTCCACAGTATTCGCTTACAGCAGCCTGAGCTAAGACAACCTCGGCACGAACATGACAGAGCAGTTAAACTCACTGCTAAGCTTTGGGAAAGATAAGGAAACCCTAAGTACAATTCTAATTTTCTAATCAAAGTAACACATTTAATGATAAAAGCTCATCTACCCATAAGCCTATGCTGTACCAATGATGTCAAGTGTTATACGAAGAGGCCAAATTCTCTCCTCACTCCTGTTCCACGCGCAGTGCCTTCTGGGGGCTCATCTACCATCCTGGAACTGTCCAGCTTCCAGTGGCTTCTCCAAGGCTATTTTTCTCTAATTGTTAGGTGCACTGCCAATGATATTCTACTTTTCAAAGTATTTCTCTCTCTCCTCTTCCTTTCGCTCACACTTAATGTATTATTTCACTGGCTGCCTCACTAGCTTATCTAGTTCCTAATACATACATCTAAATGCTTCTCTACAATTGTTACTTTTAAAAATTAATTACAAAAGATGTTTAAATATGTTTATGATTCTTTAGACCTCATTATCCTGATTAAAGCGAGAGGAAAAAAAAATCTAAAGGCTTCTAAGTGGAAAAAAAGGAATTGAGATAAAATAATAATCTTTTTTATTATCACTAGTTCTCTTTATAATTCAGTTGTTTATTTCCTTCCCATTCTATGAATTCATGTTATTTCCGCTCTTTTCTACCTTGAATTTTTCCGATGTTACTCTCTATTCTCGAGAATTAGAAAGAATGTGCGAAACTCGGAAAAAAAGGAGAATTATTTTGTAAGCAGAAGGAAAGATGGGAACTTCCTGCGGTGCTATATTAAGTATCAATTAAAATGAGAAAAAAAGTTAACGTAAGGATTTCTGAAGACAACAGGAAAGAAAATCAGCTGTACATTTCAGAGAAAGGAGAGTAAGCAGAGCGAGGTGAGCAGGACAGCTGTGTGGGACACCTGGGAGCCCCCTCTCTCACGCATCCGTACTACTGTAGAAACTATCGCAGGACTGGTGGGTGCCGAGAGGGTCAGGATTGGCCCAACAAAACATGCTTCATCCCTGGAGGCAGCTCTAGTCTGTTTGGACACAAACTCAACTAGATTTTCCACCAAGCTGATTTATCAAATCCTTCTACTTGAAATGTCAACTAAAAAGGCTTTGGTAAACAGCTTAGCCAGCCCTGGACTACAGAGAGAGAGAGAACAACTATGGTAAGTGATGTTTAGCTAATTTTGTTCAACTTACCTGAATCTTATAACCTTTTTGAAAAGGATCCATGGCAGCCAGGGGCCTAGATCAAGCCTCAAAAATAAACCTCAAGATGCTTTATAGACAAGTCCGCCCATGTTTCCACCTCCACCTCAGAGCAGAATGGTGACTTATCACCGTCCTTGAGAAGAAAGGAATTTGCCAAACTGTCCAAGTAAAAATAGAAAAAACAATGAGTAAAGTCATGAGAGACAGAGACAGGAAGCTTCCTAAGATGTCACACCTCTGATTTCTTTATTGGGTCGATTTAAACCTGTCCAAGCAGAATGAGAAACACTTACACCTGTTCTACTATCTCACTGATTCCACGATACATTAATTCATAGGCACAGCATTTCTGATCCACAGAAAGCTTGTTTCCTGGCATTACTTTAGCTAAATTTTATTTAACAAAGAGACAAAGGGAAGAAAATATCATTTTTTGACATTCCTGAAAAAATCCAATAGAGGTTACTCTTCTAATCTATTAGATTACAATCACCTAACATAAAAGTGTAAAGGAGTTTTTAGTCTCTTAGTCAGATTCAATTTCTCTTCTTTACTGCAGATAAATAAAAACTAACCTGTTTTAACGACCAACCTAATATCCTGCTACAAATTAACGATGAAGAGTGAGAAGAAACTTAGCTAATTTTTAAAGCAGTATATTTTAGTAATGTGAAAGCCACTGGTTGGCATCAACACAATATACCCTTCTGGTTCATTCTCTCAGATTTTAGTTCGTTGTTTTCCCTGTTTTTTAAATACATCTTAAATAATTGAAATTTACCTTTAGTTTCAGTAGATTTCTTCTTCCCTTTTCTCTCTCTCCCCTCTTTATTACAGTTATTAGTATTATTCCATTATTATTTAAGAATATTAACCCATTCGACTAAAAGCTTTAAAGGGTAAAACAATGTTCTAGAATGAGAAGTTAATCTCCCTCCCGCTCTGCTCCAGCACGTGTCCAGTTTTCTCCTCAGAAGCGGCCACTGCTAAAGGCTTCTTCCTGCCAATCCTCAAAGAACTAAAATGTCCGCATGCGTGTTTGTGGGGCCTCTCATGACGAGGGACCCAACCAGAGCTGAAGAACAGAACACACTATATCTGTTTTAAAAAATGGATAGTCCAACTTAAATAGGAAGGCCTATGACACAGCTTTATAAACCTAGCAAGTCACTGGTCCAGCGTTAACGCTGACTTCCTGCATCTTTATCCTTCCCAGGTCCTCCGGCTTTACTGTAACCCCAACAGCCATCCGTACAAATGACTTACCTGAATCACAGAACGAACCCTTTATTTAAGACACTTTACTGCCATCTACTGGAAATTTTATGAAATAACTACAAATTGATGAAGACAAATGACATGCACCCCTAGTTACCGGACAACGCATAAGCTGCACAACCAGAGGGCGGCCCTGGCTTGGCACCCGCTTTCACTGACGTGACCAGTCTCCACCATGGCGGGATGAGGATGGGGAAGAAGGTCAGAGGCAAACCAGGAGCCCACCCACAAGTCAGAAGGCGCTGTGGTCTGGCTCCTTGGCTGAGAACTGAGAACTGATTTCCTTACAGAGAAAAAACATTCTCGCTGCTAATGTAAATCTAACTCATAGGAGTAAAACAGAAATTGGCTTTAGTAGGGTAGCTTGAAAACTAAAAGACTAATTTTTATTTTATTCATGCTAGGTTTGAGTTCCAAATCACTTCCAAAAGAAATTTAGAAATGATTTCAAAAGTAATTGACATTTTAGAATTTAATTGGCTCACAAATGCCAGCTGCTTCCTTCTAATGGACAAATCTGATTAAATCAAGTTGGTAGTAAGGTCGGTTCTGTAATAACGCTCGCTTTGAAAACGTGAACTTTCCACTATAACTGAGTGTTTGTGGGGCCTCTCATTATGTGGGACCCAACCAGGGCTGAAGAATATAAGGGAACAATGCGCAATTACACAAATTTTTATATCATGATTTTCTCTGCGGAAAACACTAGGTGAACAAAGAAAACTATACCCAGCTCACCTGAGTCACGTTTGAATACATAAAATGCACATGCACGCGCGCGCGCGCGCGCGCGCGCACGCACGCACACACACACACACACACACACACACACACACACACACACAGCTCAGACATCAGCCAGCCCCCTCACTTCACAGCCCCGCCCATCCATACATGGTGTAACCGTGTTCTACTCAATTTCCAAAAAAACCTCCCTCCATCACTTCACAATAAACTTTAAAACTACTCGGAGGCCACTATCACAAGTAAATTTCAAGATTATTTTTCAAGGTAAAGTGCTAAATTTGTTGCAGTATTTATGCATTTCTCAATCATTTAACACATGTAAAACAAGCTCCTATTTTCACTAAGTTCCTATCTTATGTGTCCTTGACCAAGTTCTTGAGTATAGTGTCCCAAGCTCTCTTTCCCCATAAGTCCTATAACTTTTATTGTGTGAGTTTGTATATTACAGTGATTTTTAGGAAGACATCACGTTATAGCAGAACTGACTGTACATGGTTATTTTAACCTAGATGCGAACTCATTCTTCTAGATTACTATCATCTGTATCGCCACACAGAATCTTATGGAATCTTATAGATTTCAAAGAATAAATATATACTGGCTCATGGTTTTTAAGAAAACTCACAACTACCCAACCAAAAGCCTCAAGCGAGATTATTCCAGGGTCTTCTACTTTAATTATCCAACATGTTTTTGATAATTCTGGAGCTCATCTGACCTCTCCTCAAATAACTTACGATCACTGAAATCCAGGAATGATGGAATACAAGTATAAAGGCTGGATATTACATAGCTCTCTTAGCATGAGCTTGCTTATAGGTAAATGTGAAATAGTTTTTATAGGAGAGATACAAGACTTGATATTTTTAGGGCATTTCAAAGAAATCCAGGGCTATTATCCATTGAATTCCAACTTTCAGAGCCAGAAGTATCAGACTACTGACTTTTTCAAAAATATTTTGAGCATTTGTTCAAAATATGCTTCTATTGAAGATATATATATATATATATATACACACACACACAAACATACATGCATATAAACATAACAGTCAATCTAAATATTGAGTGCTACTATACATAGGCATTAATTATTAGCATTTTAAATTCTATTCTTTAAAAAATAGAAGGATCTGTTTCTTGTAATATTAAATCTTCATTACTCATTTCCCCTTCTTTTAATATTATTATCACCTTGCATTTTTACAGAAGATTCTAGCATCTTGAAAGTGCTTCATAAATTATCTAGATACTCCTAATATATGTCTTGGGATTAAAAATAGAGTCATCATTAGTTTAGACATAAAGTTAAAACTGAGGCTAATTTAACAGAGAAGGTCAGGGTTAAAGGTTAACACTAAGGTTTGACTAATCAATATTCTCTAAAAATTTTGATTAAAAGTTATCCCTTATAATAATTTTATAAATGCCTTAAAGAGACTATTCTGTTTTAATAAGTATTTTCTGGAAAGTTTCCTCACATTTTTATCACTTAAGTCAATAAATTTAGAAAAACAGGTAGAAGGTTGGCTTTTCCTCAAGTGTTTTTCCAATTTGGTGTCCTTTTTTTGTGGTAGGATTTTTCAATTGTCTGACTTCTTCATTTACATAAACATATACATGAAAATTCTGGATAGCTAACTTTGGCTGACTCTAAAAGACTTCTGATACATTCCTTCCTAAGAAGGTGTGCATCAAAGGTGTACTATTTTAATAAAAGTATACTTCATAAAAAGTCCACCATTCAGCTTTCACCTATCCCTATTTCACAGTGTTCGTGGAAGGTATTTGATGGCTTAAAAAAAAAAAAGTTGAATCCATATATATTTATATTGAAAATGAGTATTTACTAGTTCTAGTTCATGGGGTCAGCTTACACAGCCCCTAGTGTTGTTTCTAGGCAAAGATCCGAACCTCTGAAGAAACAATTTCCTTTAGAAAATTCATCAAAGCATGCTTTGCATGATTTAAATTTGAATAATTAAAATTATTTAATAAATTAAAATCTGAATGTTGTTGTTGGGGGAAAATCGTTTTTTCTAGGTTTTCTAAATCTGGCAATGGGTGCTTTAGATGTGACGTTCATGCCTTAAGAAAACCCCTCATTTTCAGTGGAAAAGAATTTGGTGCCTCAAAATCTGTCAAATGCCAGCATAAATGCGAGTTTAGTGTCCCGAGTAATGTGTCAACTGCTGCGTGCAAGAGTCGCTGAGAGAGAAGGACGCTCTGTGCTTCACCACTGTCCGCCCCAAGTCCCCAAGCACACTTCCGTTAGATCGATGCTCGTGACACCTTATCAGGTTTCTCGTCGGTGTGAATTTGCTCATGTTGAACAACGTGTGAGGCACAAACACTGGCTTTCCCATATTTTTACATTCGTGAGTTCTTTCACCAGCTGGAAATCTCTAATGCACAGCACACTGCAGGCGTGAAAGTTGTCCACAGATCCTCCACATTCACAGGCGCCTTCCGTCATGAGTTCCCTCTAATATTTACGAGTACTAGCTTTCAGCGCTGATTCGGGACATCCACTCCATAACTGATCACAGACCGCCATGAGTCAGGATGGCTATCAGGCCTGTTGTCAAGGACGGTAGGGGAGGGCTGGCTCTGGGCTGGACACCTGGGCCACCTCATCTTAGTGTCTCTGACACCAGTACTTGGAGTGCTGGAGCTACGTAGCCATTTACTATAGAGTTCTCTCTTTTATAAAATGGCAATAATTCCTCAGACTATGATTACACGTCCTCAAAATCAACTGATGTTTGTGGGTCAAAGTTTGTCAGAGGTTCGCGGAGGAGTGACAAAGAGTCATAAGCATAGCATTCCAAATAAGGACAGCAAAGGAGTTGAAAGGTGACTCTGAGCCAGTCTGATTTACATAAAACTTGCAAGTGAAATATAAACTGGCAATACAAAGGCTACACCCAGACAGGTCTGCAGTATAATTGAAGCCAACACCTAAACTGGTTTCAACACACGCTAAAGAAGTACAATGGAAATAAGATGAGGACATTTTATTTCTCCACGTTATGACTCCTTGGGGAAAAGTGTTTGCCAACCTGACTAATTTCTGGAAAAGCAACAGCTGTTACAGGATAAAAAGAAAAATAAAGGATTCAAATTCTGACCAAGAATTCTGAGTTCCATTTAGAATATAAAGAGAAATGAAGAGAAAGGCAAAAATAAACAACAAAAAATACCCCAACCCTAATTTTCAAAGATACAACCAAAATCACAGGATTACCATATTAACCAGCATAGAGACAATAAATGGTTCTTTTCTATTTGCCTACCAAAGGTCTATGGCTCACTGTGTAGGCTCACTAAGTAAATAATAATACAATACAAAGCACTTTTTACTTTTAAAATCCTTTCATTATTTTATTGAATCTTAATTACATTCCCTTAATATTACCTGATCTAATTATCTAAACATCCGCCGGCAGGCAAGCCAGACATGAAACAAAATCCATCTGGGAGGGGACGGGAAGAGATGCTTTGATACTGACATCAATTTCTTTAGTGTATAACAACTCGTGGGCTTTTCTGGTTTCCCTCTCCTGTCACCCACTCCAACTATGGTCCTGAATATAACACACGTGGGATATATAAAACTAGCTCAGCTAAACCAGCCTGATCTGACACTATATTACACAAGACAGCATCAGTAGCTGTGTGACCAGGTCACAAAACACTCAGCACTAAATTGCTACATAATACTGGCTTCCTAGACTCTCAGTATTTCAACAAGATCACCTAATGGTCTTTCAAAATTTGAAGCCGAGCAGTAAAGTAAACTTATAACACTCAGATAAATTTTCTCTCTGTAAAATAGCTTTGCTGCCACTTGGTTATTAAAAAAACGGAACTTTCTAATGACCTTTAACTCTTGGTTAAGAGACTATATTTCAATGAGCTTCCTTCACTGGAGCTGCAGGATGTTTTGTTTTATTGTAGCACTCAATAACAAGTCCATAAATTACCGGATAAAAGCAAGGAACGGCTTTCCTTTCATTAGCTTACCCAGTTTTGCGGCGCCCTCTGGTGGGTACTCAGGAAACTGGCCCTCGGAAGGGACACTGACAGTTCTCCTCAGGCATCGCCCTTTGGTGGAATCCGTCTGCTGCTCCTGTCCTCCCTCCACGGGCATCTAGTTAAGCAAAAGGAAAAGAGATGAAACTTAATGTCAGCTCGCCATAACTGCCTTCTGACTGAAGGATGTTTTCCGTGAATAAGACAGGACTTTGTAATCAGTGGAGCCAACTAGAAAAAATGTAGAAATGAAGTATATACAATGGTAAGGTCTTACCAACTACTCTCCAGGAAGCTTTTCTTTAATGAAGAAATAAAGTATTTAATGTAGAAATAAAGTATTACCAACCACTTTTCAGGAAGCTTTTCTTTAAAAAGGAAACTGAGAGATCAGGAAAGGAGAGCATGTAAATGAGCTTACTGGGAGTAGGGACAAATCGCATCCAGGAGTGCACCTGCTTTGGGAGCTCGTAAAACTAAATAAAACGCCCACACAAATAAAAGATCCTTTTACACCAGAAACTGGTTCACAGGCTCCAATTCTGCACAAGGCTCAATAAGGTAAATGGAAATAAAAGTCAACCAGAAACACTTAGCTCCAAAATTCTCTTAAAAAAAGATTCTGTTAGATAGAAATAGTAAAATCACCCCTTTTCTTCAATTTTAGAATTAAGCACTTAGAGATAGTTAATAAAACACATTTTCAGTGGAAACTTATAAAAAATAGCATATTTTCTCCCAAAAGTGAGTTTAGTTTTTGAAATCCTAGAAAATATTTTTTGCTGGCATAACTTCAGAAGCATGCCGAGTGTTGTTTGTATATGTGGTTCGAGAGCTATGAAGGGCACGAGAGATCTCTGATGCCAGTAACTACTTTCAAACTCACAAGGTGTTGTAGACTAATGAGACGGCGCTGAGTTCCCTCACGATGAGATTTCACTAGCAACCTCTACCAAACCCAGAACAGCACTGGTGACATCTACACTAGTGTGGCCAAATATGTCAGCAAATAATCACAGTTTCTAATTCCTGATGGCTCCAATAATACTGTGGGGGAGCCATTATTATTCTTCCCTTTTTACAGTGCGTCATAATTTATTTCTACAGATGATTGCAACGGACACCCATCACATCAACGGATCCAGAGAAATGGTATGTGTGTGCCTGCGGCGCTGCCTCAGTAATCCAACTCCCGTGACCGGGGAGGGGACGATGGCAAGCGGGGCTGTGTTACTGAGAACCTGCAGAGCGAAGTCCTAATGTCTACATAACAGACTGAAAAATTTCACTCATTATGGAAGCAAAAATTCCCCATTTCCTCATTAGCACACTATGATTACTGCTTGCACACTGACAAAGGAAAAGGCAGAATTAAGAAAGGTCAAACTAAAAAATAAGGGGAGACCAAATAATAGCATCGGTAAAGACATGGACTCCTCCAAAGGCACTCTGTAACTTAAAACCTCACCAACAGTAATCTAAGTCACCCATCCCTTTCAGGATGAAAATTATATTATCCCTACTTAAATAATTAAAAGAATAGCACTGAGAGGTCAAATAACTCCCTTGTAGCAAGAAAGGCAGTAATGTATCCTGTCTTAAAAGTCAGGAATGGGGGTTCATTTGAGGGGAAAAGTTTGTATTTTTGAACAAATAGATGAACCTAAATAAATTATCTGAAATATTATCTAAAATAATAAAGGCCTAAGCCATAAAGAATAAACAGTAGTGGTTATTTTTGATATTTTATGATCTTTTCTGTGGAAATTTACAAAGGCCATATTCAGGAAAAAGTAAAAAAATGGCTTCTATTTTCATATACTTTGTCTCTGCCATTTCTAAGGAGACGATAAATAAGATATATCTTCTTATTTGGACCTAAAATGCACTCACAATTATTTTCTCAAAGTTTTAATGAAGACTCCTTGTTTCTTAAAATATAATCAAAGGCTTCCTTCAAAGTGTCGCTCTTACAGGTTAGGGTCACCTCCGACCCGGGACGGTGCTGACTTTGATTCTAAGCCTGTGTTTCTTATGAACATGTTACTTCTACAGCGCTATCGATTGCTTCTTACCTAAAATATTTTGAAAAGATATCGATCTCCTTGCAAATCAGAGGGCTCATATTTCAAGTATCTTCAAACGAACCAAGCTGGAGCTCACCAATCTTCTACACAGCCAAAGAAAACCATGTTTAGAAGAGCAATTTTGTTCATTCTGACTGTCCTAATTTAGTTTACTAGTTCACATTGATTGTTTATACTGTCTATCTTCCAGGTTTTACAACATAAAAAGAAAAAAATGTTAAGCCTTTTTAGCCTTGAACTGTTCTTTGAAGTCCTCCTTTTCAAGCACTTTAATGTATGGCGTTTCAGACGAGGAAAGTGGCACACAGTAAGGAGTAAAAGGCTTCTCAGGCATCGAAGACACGTGAACCATAGAGTTAAACTGGATCTCTGCCTCTTAGTCCTCTTGTGAGGGCCGAACCACACATGGCAATGGAAGAGCAGCATGCACAAATAAATCTAGTTACTTAGAGAACATTATAAATACACACACACATATGTATGTGTGCACGTGTGTGTGTGTGTGTATGTTATATATATGCATATCATTTTCTACAAAATCGCCTTCCCTTGAATTTAGAACTACATAGAAATTAATTGCAATTTCAATCTGAGCACATACAGATTAAATAAAATAGTCAAGGAAAGAAAACCAAGATTATGCTATCTAGCAAAAGAAAGAGCTTTTCAGTTATTTCCTTTCCTAAAGAATGCTTAAATGATGTTCAAGTCAACGGTACCTTTAAAAGGACACAGTGAATGCACGTGATGGGGGAAGGGATTCCCTCTGCTTCATCCAGGGCCTAATTCTGGATTTATCTGTTATATAGGGCTTCTGCATACGGTTTTTCCTCAAAGAAAGAACTATTATGCCGAAAAGGTAATTTAAAGCTGCTTAACTCCCTAACATAGTACAGCAGGTTTGCCACAATATGGCCACTGTCTGTGTTCAGCCTCAAACCTTACATCCCGGGACACCGAATTGCTTGCACTTCCCTTACTACAGTCCTTACTTTGGAGTTCGGCGCCTTTGCCCAGTCTGTGCTCTCAGCATGAACTATTTCCCCCTGATTTCTCTTCCAGTCTAACCCGCCAGGTAAACTGTTCACCCTGCGCTTAGGACAGACAGGGCCTCTTCCAAGACTCTTCCCTGTGTACGAGCCCCGGATGGGAAGGTTACGGTACCCTCCCGGGACGTTCCTCCAGTAACAGAACTTCCTCTGTCACTACACTTATCACATCAAATTATAATCATTCCTTTGTGCAACTAATTCCATTGAAATTAACAGCGTGTATCTTACCCGTCATCCCCAGACCTTAAAATAGCTCCAACCCGCAAATGAATGAATGAATATTTAATAGGTAGAGATGGTGCCATTTAAAACAAAGGGAAAAAAACATAACATCAGCCAAGAAGTTGGTAAGCATAGGACTTTTTTGTTTTATTTGGGAACAGGGAGTAGGCCAATCTAGCTAGAGCCTTTTGATGAGAAGTGGAGGTGGGGGGTGGGGGTGGGGGGGACACCACAACACATTATGACCATGTTGGGAGGGCTTTAACACCAAGCCATGCATAATTCAGGAAGCACTGGGAAACCATTCGACTTTTTGGATCAGAGGAATGGTCGTCTTTTCATTGGTCTGTCTCCTTCCTATCGCCCCCTCTTCTAATACATCCTACAGATTAATATTCATGACACATAACTGAGATCAAATCCCTTCCTTTCCTAAGCTTCCTTTGGTGATTACCCATTGTCAATAGCATCTTAATGACAAAGATGGTCCTTTGGAATAAATGGATTTCTTTCCTTTATTCTACCTCGTTTACCCATGCGATTTATCAAATGCCATTTTTAAATTATTTGTCTTATTTTCACAACTAAATCTGCTATGAGGGAGAGGAAAGAACTGGGTCTTATTCTTTATAACTTGTAACACATGAATGCACACACAGGGACACATTATGTATCTGCTGAATAACTTGAAAGTGGTTTTGAAAGCAACTGCCACGGGTACTTTACCCCAGGATAAGTAACAGTTGATTTTTAGCTGTTTGCACAAAGCCTAACTGCTATTTTCATTGATATATCGGAGTATAAATACTGCCTTTCAAAAGCAAGAAAAATATTTTTAATTATTTTTAAATTGCATTATTACTACCTTCCCGCCTGTACACTGCCATCCAGCTTTAAAAATTCCAAGTACAGAAAGGAGAGTCTGAATGATGAAACATGGAGCCCTCCCTAATGGCTTGTTATTGCCAAAAGCAACTCACGAATTCAGCTCTTTTGTACTTTTATACTGGCTGCACCTCAGAGAGGTTCCTGATTGTCTTCTCTACCATTTCCCTCAACTCCTTAATCTCTGGTTTACTTGGTCTTATCTCCTCCGAGCAAAACGGAATTGGAATAGCCGCCCACGCCCTCTGAGGCTGGCTGGGTGCCTGGCAGCTGGGCCCCTCCTGGCCACCCGGCAGGGGAGCCTATCTCATCACACACAAGCACTGTCTTTCTGGCACAATTTACACGAAGCGATTCACGAAACCAGTGAGTCATTTCTCAAGGTGATACTCCTGGCAGACTTCTCCCTCAGCACCCTGCCCGGATCCTCCCTGCTGCCACGTCCCCAGTCGGTAAGTGGTGCGTTTAACACTCTTCTCATGTGCATCCCCCACGCAGACTGCTTCCCATTTCCGACAGGAAACCCGCAGCGTTGAGAGAGAGCATTAAAAGATCCCACACACCGAATCCACGAGTGATAGGAGACTCACATAAGCCTCCTACATTCCAGCAGCGCCTGGCTAAGGATTCAGCTGAAATCCTTAGCAAACCCTCTTAATTGATCTTTTTAGCATAACATTAATCACCCCCTTGATTAGTTGATTAAGGTTTAAAACAGCCTTTTAAGATAATTTTAGCAGTAAATTCCTTAAACTCCTTGCTTCAAGGAATTCTGAATTGTTCAAGGCAAAATTCCAAGGGTAAGAGTTATAATAGTGCGTGTGAAGAGGGACAGCATATTCTGGTCCTTACACACACACACACACACGCACGCACGCACACACTCTCACACGCACACGCACACACACGGATTTCTAATCTTTTCCTGTAATGAAAGTAACAATGTTAAATTTATCACTCATGTAGCAATGGCTTAACATTTTATCCTACAGACTTAATGCAGTTTTTCCAACTTAATAAAGACAGAACACACCTATCTCGGGGCGTTAAACTGTTTTTGCAAACTGTTTTATAAATTCATCATCCTTTTGTCATCCCTCATTCAGTCTACTACAATCATTTAGCCTATCTATTTCCTTCCAATACCGTTCACTCAATTTTTCACATGATCAACAGAGTTACTTTTCTAAAAAGCAAATCTGGTCATGTTATTGCCCTGTTAAACACCTTTTCAGAGTCTAAATCACTTCCAGAATAAGGTCCAGATCCTTAGCATGGTCTCCAAGGAACTTTATTATTTGATTCCTGAAAGCTATCGCTTTTCCTCTTGCAAACTACATTCCAAGAATTCTTAACATTTTGCAGTTTGCCAAACAGAGAACTGCTTCTTGACCCCGTGCCCTTCCTCACACAGACGGGACACGTCCTCCCCTTCTTCTCCTCTAGGTGAGCTTCTATTTGTCCCTAAGGCGTGACCTAATCATGAATTTCTCTGGAAAACCTTTTTTTGGCATTCTTCATTTCACACAACCCTCTCCAGGCGACATCTCGGTTAATCATTCCCCTGTGGTTATATTAAAATCTTTAAAAAAAAATAATTTGCTGAGGTTAAAGTCACTTAAGATAAAATTCACCATTTTAAAGTGGATAATTCAGTGACAAGTAGTACATTCACAATGTTATATAGCCACCCTCTCTACGGTGTTCCAAATGGTTATAACTTTTAATTCACTGCAGTGTGTCCCCAATAAAACTCCATCTTCGCAACCACAATACTGCACACACGACAGATGTTCAAAAATAAAGATGGAATCACAGACTCAACAACAGCAAAGCATTTCATGGATCATTTTTTTCCTCTTTTATAATCTAGTTTTAGAAAAAAAATGTTCTGGAAAGATTTATCACACAAAAAGAAAAGATAGAAGAGAAAGTTCATCTACTTTCAAGTTTATATTAAGGAAATGGATATTCGGGAATCAAAGTTTATAATGTGGCTTTTTCAAAAATTATTCAACAAGTATTTATTGAGAATCTACTCAGGTGTCAAGAACTGTTCTAAGTACTCAGGGATATACCATTGAACAAAACAGACACACTCCCTGGCCCAACGGTTACGTTTCAGTAGGGGAAGAGAGACAATAAACATAATAAATTATAAAGCATCTTAGAAGGTGGCAAATGCTGTGGGGAGAAAAAATCAGAGTCGGGTAATTCGATCAGAAGTTCAGGACGGAGATTCGGGAGAGGTTCCGGGTTTAAACACGTGGTCAGGGTAGGCCTCAGTAAGCAGTAACATGTAAGCAAAGGGCAGAAAGAAACGAGAGAGTGTGTAGTGCAAATGCCTTAAGTAGAAAGCCAAGGCCAAGGCTATGTAAGGCCTTGAGGCAGGAACACACCTGATGTGCTGGAGAACAGTGTCAAAGCCAGAGTGGCTGGCACCCAGTAAGCTGGGGAGAGTTCTGGCCTTTGAAACTTGGAAGGATAGATGAGGGGCTGGGTGTAGGACGTGTTGGAGATGACTGTTACATATCCAGTTTGAGGTATTTATGCGCAGGTGGATATGTAAGTCTAGAGGAGAGAGATATCTAGGTCTGAGATGTAACATTAGGAATCACCAGCTTTCGAGGGTGCTTAAAGTCGTAAGACTGGATGAGACTCTAAAGAAAGTGAGGGCCAAGGGTGAACTCTGTGGCACTCCCCTGTAAAGATTTCAGGAGAAGAAAAAATATCTGCAAAGACGACTCAGAAGGAACTGCCAGGGAGGGAGAAGGAAAACTAAGAGAGCATGGTATCATGGAAGCCAAGTGAAGAAGGTGGTTCTAGAAGGAACGCGTGACCAGCTGCATTAAATGCCACCGACAGATTAAGTAAGATGAGAACTGGGAAGTGACCACTGAATTGAGCAATGCGGAGTCACCAGTGAGCTCATTATCACGTGCAGCTCTGGCGGAGGGGCGTCAGTGACAGTCTGGTTGCAACGGGCTTCATTTGTTTCATTGTGTGGCACACTTTCTACGAACAGGGACAATTGTAATTTTATTCCTTCTTTTCCTATGTTATAATTACTCTGTCTATATTAACTGAATTGTACTTCCACTTGTTAAATCTAAAAAAATTTGGGTTTATATTTTTGTCTTTTTATATTTTCATTTTCTTAATTCATTTTGTGGATGATGAGGTGGGGGAAAAAATGGTCCTTTACTATACTTAGATCGAGACGCACCAGTCCAAGAGAGCTAGACAATAATTGGACTAGGAAATGAGGTTTGTAGCTATTAGTTTAAAGACCATCAGCATGGTGGAGTGATCTCTAGATAAATGCTATGAGGAAGCAAGGCAGGGCAGAGGAGAAGCAGGATTTAAGTGCGCTATCATATCACACTGCCAAAGGAATATGATGACGCAAGACCAAGGCAAGGAACGGTATGCAAGGCGATGATGAGAATGACCATAAAACTCAGGCTAGGTGAAAGGACATCAGAGGTAGGAGGGGCAGACAAGGTGACAGGGTCAATGGACCAGAGGTAGGGGACTGAAGAGCTGCTGGAAAAAGGAATGAACTAAAAAGATAGGAGATGACGGCACGGAGTAAGATGCACACAACTGAGCATGTGCAGACACAGAAGTGGGGCCGGGAGAGGAAGAGACTCTTGGAGGAGAGGTGTTCAAGGACCTGAGAGCCATGAACTGAAAGAATCACGTCTCTGGATCCTGGAATCATCACAAAGTAAGGCCAGAGTCATGCTGGAGATCATGATGATGAGCAGAGAGCAAAAATCAACAAAAGAGGAGGAGAAATGCATGAGGGTTGGAAGATGACTACAACATGAGGTTCGGAGTGTGGGCATTTTGGGGAAAATGTGGGGGAACAGACAGGAGGCAGCCCTGAAAGGAGAAGGCACCACCGCGGGCAGCATTCTCTGAGGGCCGTGGGCGAACAGCGGTCACCTGACCAAACCGCACAGGAGACAGTGTCCTCCGGGAAGATGCAAGTTCCCATGAGGCCAGGACATTGAGGACTCCTTCAGGAAGCGGTGGCTCAAACGGCTGACTGTGCTGCTGATGGGTCATAAGCTGCAGAGGGCATAGTGAGAGTTTCAAGAGGTGGCAAAGGATGAGAGGGAGGCAGGGACAGAGCCGCATGCAGACTGTGGGAAACGAGAGGCTCCCTGGCTGTCTAGGGCCGCGCACGATGACTGTCATCGACAGGGATAACATGCACAAGACATTGTCTTCGAAAATCATTTGTCGTGACAGTTATTTTATGATACAGAGAGGGACCCACGCCTAGATTACTTGATTGGTTAGAAATGCTCCATCGATAGATTATATCTGGGTTCTGGACAAGGCATGCTTTGACCTGATGTCATCTGTCTTTAGGCTGTTAAACTTCTTACGGGACTCAAGAGCGTTAAGATGGCAAATGCTCTGTTCACAGCACTCCTTATTACGACTCTGAAAAAGGACTGCTGACAGAGGAAGTTGGTTAAAATGGACATTTCGAATTATCTGTTTATTCAAATTGGATAATGAGAAATCTCTTATTTTAAAGGCTGCCCTTTAAAATAGAATTAATAAAATTAAATTTAATAACATTAAATTTAATAATATTAAAATATTTTATTTACTGGGTTGATACTCTCAGATTTCTACTTATTTCATATATATATATCTGGTAATTAACCTTTCTCCTTCATTGAATCAGACCTTTTCTCCTTCTCTCCTATCATCCCTCTTCTTTGTCAAGACCGTAGTCACCCTTTTTTCTTTACGTTGCAGAGGTTGGGAAGAGGATGGTGTTACGGCCCTACCGTTCAGAATGATAACAACTGTGTTAAATCATCAATAAGCAAATGGATTATTTGGATGTGGAAGGATTTGTACACTAACAGTTTGAAGAGTAAAGTTGTAATAATATACAATAAGTTCAAAAGTTTTTGTTTTTTTTTTTAATTTAGAGAGAGACAAAGTTTACCTAGAACTAGCACTAGTTACACACTGTCTGCCTCTCCAGATCTACTCCTGCCCTTTTCTCCTCTGCTGTGCATTTCAAGGAGCAAACCTCTACAGGACACATCAAAAGCAACCTTTCCCTCTGGTTTCAGGTGAGTTAGGTTTGGCCGGTAGGTAGCACTGGCAAGAAATCGGAAGGCGGGGAAGTGAGTTAGAGCGTTTCTTCTCCTTTGCTTTTTCCTTGCAGCCATTTTTGTTTTGGTGGAGGCTGCGCTGTTGTGCGTGGCCACAGCGACTGCCATGCAGCCCTCTCATGCAACGACGGGTCTCTGGGTTCTGGAAACATTGCTCCCTCCCCCGACCCTGAAGGTCCAGGGTGATAACTGCTTTCTGCTCTTGCTAGTTCGTGGGTGCGTCACCACTCCTTGGTGGGCCCCGTATGCAGCCCGCACCTCTCTAAGTAGGCTCTTCATTAAATCTCCCAACTAACCCTCTGACTGTCCCTTTCGTTACTTGTTAGGAGCCAGACTGATACCATTTCCAACAGCCGGCCTGGGCCATTTCGGGGCCAGGTCTACATAATCCAGTCCGTTCTCATTCCAGATTACTCGACTCAACATCTCTCACTGTTCACTGCTGAGAGGAACGCACATCTTCATGGCAACTGCATCTCATTAGGATGTCAGTGGCCCTTTTGACTTACGTACAGTTTATTGTCCCTAAAGCCTCCACTTCCATAAATGTGACTTTCAAAATGCACATCAAACCGGAAGGTTTCAGGGCTCGGCCAGAAAGGGAAGTGGCTCTCCGTGGGGGTCCCCGTCTCACCTCCTTCTCCTTGTTGAGCAGCACCAGCTGGCTGTCGGTGAGGATGCAATACTTCCGCTCCCACGTGGTCGTCTCAGTGTAGGGCGACTGGCCGCACGACAGGCGGTGCGTAGGTGGCCCTTTCACATCTGTGGGACAAATATGAAAAACAAAAGGGGCAACTTATTGTCCTGCTTAGTAAACTAGTGTTTCAAAATCAAACCGAATCAAGAGATGAGTCTAGACATGAATCCCAATAGTAAACTGAAAGCTTTTCTCTTAAGAAAATAAGAACTTACATATAGAAGTAAAAAGTGGCCAGAAAAAAGGGCTGACACGCTCAAGGAAAAACTGTTAGCACAAGCTTGACACAGTCATCGCTGCTGTAATTTGCACTGAAATACTGGGAGGTCGCGTCACAGCAAAACCAGTATCATTCGAAATAAAGAGGTGACTCAGAGACAACAGCAAAAGACAGAGCCCCTAGTCTTCAGGAAGAAGATGATGTCGCATGTATACTTTGAGAGCCCTACTGACCCAGAACTGAAACGGTGAAGTTACTGGCAGCTTATGCCTTCAAAATGGCTGTATTTCTAGTCACTCACAAGAATCAGAAATGTTTAAACTATAGCATATTACCACCAGAGGCCAGTAATATTCGCTCAAGGAGAGATCTACACTAGTACGATCATCTCCCTTAGAGTTGGAGGTATACAATGTCAAAGCTCAATGTCTCAACTCTTCTAAGTGTCTCATTTCCCTATAAAATACCAAATGCTTACTATTACTCTGTTACTTTAACATTTTTTGATATAAACTGTTCATTTATTTGGGCTGTTGAAAAACTCAGAACATATCTTAATCATAAGTACACATTAGATCCATTAAATAAGACTTTTGTGACGGTTCAATATATATTAAAAGTTCTTTAGCCATGAAGGACTAATTACTCACAGGAAATTACTTGCAGGCATCATTTAAAATGCATTAGTTGTTATGCCAGAGGAATGCCCCAACCGAAGAAATTAGAAAAGAAACCGCTATGAGCGCAGGAGAGCTATAAATCATAAATAAGCACATTTTATTTATTAAATGAATATTTTCATTACTATTAATTTCTACAGACTTTTTATCACAGGATGATAGGTATTCCTGGTACTGAATGCCTTCATGGAAATTAAAATGATTTCTTAGACATTTTATACTATAATTACACAAACACGCAGAACGATAGCCAGAGTCCTATAGAAAGTAAACAAGCAGCCAGTAATTTAGCGTAGCTCGGTGTATGTCCATCTTGCGTCTCCTTGTGGCCATTATCTTCGGTGCTCATTGTGGCTTAACTTCCTTGGCTCTCTACAAGTCTGTCTAATCTTGCTGTTCTGCACGTTTTGGGGAACTTATCGACAACACTCCAAACCAATTCAAAGGCCACGAACTAATAATGTTACTAGGGCTTGGCTGGACGTGTCACTAATTCTTGAAGTTCACTATTTCCTCCCTGCTCCTATTTTTCTGCTTCTAACTCCTCTGCACAACGCCCAGCAGTGCGTGCTCCATCGACAGCTTCCCTATTCCACACCAACCCTCTCCCCACCCTCTGCGCTCCCCTCGTATTCTATGCATCTTAAATTATCTTAAGGTTTTTTTTTTTTTTATACTTCAGAATTTCCTAAGATGATCACAAAAAGCTCTAAAGAAACTAAGCCCTTCTTAACACTATAGGAGACTCTTGCCTAGACTTAAAAGCCATATCAAAGCTGATTTTCTTCACATAATTTGGACAAACAACGGGGTTAGATTTTGACCACGATGTAGGCCTATTTTTAGAGCAAATACCAAGACTACCTCAACAGAGAGGGATACACCTACTTTATGTGGAAATGTGGTGGTTTTGTGGCCTAGACGAGTTCTCAAATAACTAACCTTTTTATGTAAGTTAGCCATGGGTGACTTAAACTGCCCACTGCTTGCCCACTGAAATTTAATTTGAACATCAATCTTATGATCGACAGCAAGAAGACGTTGATAGACTCTGTACATACAAATTAGAATTTAGGATACTATATTTATAGCATACCCCAGATTTCCTCACAAAATATAAATCCACATCAGCCCTGGATTTCCCTGTGTCAGCCTGAGGAATTCTCCAAGTCTCCCTATCTCACATTCTCTCTTTCTGCAATCTGAGCTTTGTTCCTAGTTCCTTCATGGTATTGTGGAAAAAGGCGTCTCACACAAAGTATCTGGAGACCCTGAACTACTCCCCTGTGTCAAAGAAAAAATGAAGAGGGAGCGATAACTGTCTATTTAAAACCTTTCTATCTAAATTATGAGATTGAGTAGCCTTGTTATAAATTTTATAGTTTTACCTTTTTTTTTTTTAACTACCTAATGCCTACTTTTTGATAATTTAATGAGAATGTATAACAAGGGAGAAAACAAGAAAGAAGTTGGAATAAGTGACTTTTTTGGTTCTTTTTAGCATTTCTGGGGTAAGGTTTAGAAGGCATTTTAAATAACAAGATAAAATAAGGTTTTAAAATAACCTATGGATTGAATGTATTCATTCTATCATGTCCTCATTTCATTTGGCTAAATAAAGGTTTAATAGTACATCTGTGAAGCCTGTATACTAAGATTATATTAGCAGGACAAGCTTAGATTAATGCCCTACTTCATCTACTAATTTCCCCAAACACACACACACACACACACACACACACACACACACACACACA